>JAUZNK010018016.1:0-21549 GCA_035046665.1 Euphysa ruthae
GTATATATTATATTATTACATTTATATACACCTATGTATTTTTCTCTAGGAGGGAAGACAAAGAGCCAGCTAAACATTCCACAGTATGTAGCTGTCAATAGAGTTTGGTTGAATTTGTTTGCTTTCAAAGAAGTTTTCAAAGAAATGTTAACAATCAAAGCTTTTTCTTTATTTTTCAATTTAATAAAAATAATTAATAAAATTTAATAAAAATAAAAATAATAAAATTTAATTAAATTCCATCACCAAGATACGAAGAACTATAAATATGATTTGATTTATAATGATTTTCTCCTCTACTTATTGATTTACATTTGCTTTTGAAGAATTCTAAGGCACTTGCCGTAGAGAACACCATTGTTGCGATGTTTGTGTAGAGCTGAAAATTCATTGCCATGGAAACATGATATGATGGCTTAATACTCTATTGAAGTAAACCTCACAGTTGCTAGGAAAAAAACTAAATAGAGTATTCATTTCGCAATTAACTCTTATTAAAATAAAATAAATAAATAATTCCCAGTCATTCAAGGTGTGTTGTTAGAATTAAATATTAGAATTAAAATCATTTTTTTAAATGAGAATGCTCTAAGATTTTTTTTTAGCGGCTGTTTTATTGTCTCACACTTGCTGCATTTATATTTTGACATGTTAGAAAAACTGTAATTTATAAGCCTGAGCAGTTCTTTTTTTAGTATATCTTTTGAAAAAAATATTTTATAAATTTTTTTGAAAGCATATTTGTTAAACCTAGAAAAGTAAAAGAAGTAAAACATTTTATTGCAATAAAACGAAACTGAATAGACTTATAACGACATTGACTCAAACCTACAATATACTGCAGACATTACAGAAAGATAAACCTGCTTATATAGGCACGGTGTTTTAAGGGTTTACTGCTATCATTAGGTTAGATATTTTGTGCTATTGGCGTTTTGGTATTGTATCACCTGACTGCCTCAATAAAGATAAAGCTGCACTACGCAGTTGCAGTGTTTCGGATTTATACTCTACCTTATGGGATCGTATTTGCAATGTGCCTAAAAATTTGATCCCTTTTTGTTGGCATAAAAAACTATTTTCAAAAGATGAAAAAAGTTGTTTCACATCAAAAAACACAACTTTTAAGTTATAAGCTGCTAAAACACAATTGCTTGCAAATATTCCCAGCAATTCCTCAAAATTTGATTCCAAAACAATATGTAGAATAGAAATAATCAAATTTTTTGTAACTATTCTTTTAAAGAAAGAAAAAAAGTCTTAAAAAAAGTTGTGCGCTTGTTAAAAAAAAAAAAAAACAACCTCTAAGTGATAGCTGCAATAAATAAACCAAATTTTGGTAAAATCCAGAGGTATAGCTCAAACATTTACTGAGATGATGATGAAATTCTAGCTTTGATGGACAAAATTGACATAGTTTTTTGTGGCACATCTTTGTATTTTTTCATATCTCATTCCCTACAAAATCTACACTTTTTTTATGGTCGAGGGTCCTGACTTCTTTCACTCGATTTTGTGATGGGAAATGTCTACCTGTTAATTGGTCAGAAATATGTTTTCTGGCTCTTGAGTTGGTAACGTTATGTCTGACACACTTGTAATTATCAAGACAATATAATCTTGTAAAAATGATGACATCAGCATTCCAGTATTTCCTGCGTGATTTTTAAACACTTTGGAAACATTGAGTGTCACCTGAATGAGTCTAAAAGCTATCTTTTTCACAATGCATCAATAGTTGTTGGTCGTCTGCTATCATTAATTACCTTCTCTGCTTTCCAACCTTATCTTTTGCGGCTCTTTTCTTAGTAGCCATGAAAAATTTAAAATGTTCCTTTTTGAAGTTGCATGTTGACTATTTCTTTGCAAAGCTTTAGTATTTAAAATTAAATTTTATAAAAGTGGCCAAAGAACCGCTGATGTAAAAATTGTGTCCAATACAAATCATTGGTTGACCAATAATATTTAATACCTGACTTATGTACTACCCCATTCAAAACAACTAGACCAATGAATTTTTTCAACTATGGTACATCCAGTCCTGTCCATTTACTAATATAATATACTTAATTAATTGTTATTAAATATTTTCTTGATTTGAGGTGACGGCATTGTTTCTACATGTTAGGCTAGTTTTTATTGAATCTTATTTAATTGTAATTACGAAAACATACAGTTTTTAATTTTTACCTATGGTTCAAGTATGAAATAACTCATTTCTAGTTTACCTGGGCAAACTTCTTTAAGTAACTTTCCAAGGAAATGGTTTCCAATATGTATTGAAAATTAATTGCTAGTTGATTTGCTTGAAAACATCTTAATGTAGTCTGTGGGTAAATGCAATTCCATTTTTTTGAAAGTTTATACCTCATAGACATGAAAAAAATAGGTTGCAATTTTTTTTATAATTTTAATAAAATATAATTTTATAAAATCTTCACTTTCGAGCCATGAAATATTAAGTTTGCACAATTTCTCATCTCAATTTTAGCTTCTGGTGCAGGAGGAAGTTGGTCATGATTTGAACTAAAACTAAATCAATGTGTGACTGGGACCAAAAGCGATTAGCAAAATATGTTCTACCAACTTTCATTTTCATTGTTGAAGAAGTTGGTGGAAGTTCTTCGAATGTTGGTTGATGTTTTGAAATAGGTACCATCAGAGGTCGGCATGGGTAGTTACAAGATCAGGACGCTGTAGATTTTTTGCGTGGGCAACCCAATTTTTAGTTCTGGGATTTTTTAAAGTGGGAAATTATTGTTGCTAAGGTCGTTTCTAACTAATTTCTTGAAAGCTCTATATTTTTGAAACTCAAAATATAACAGTTTAGATTGATTAAAAAAAAGAAAAAAAACTTCATCATAGTCTTCTGCATACATGGAAGTGGCTAAAACCACTTAAAGCTTTTCTGAATTGAATTTAAGTTAAAATGAAAACACCAACCAAATAAACCAAAGTACACCATTGATGAAATAGTAGTTGTTTAGCAGCTTTTAAAAGAGAAATATATGAACTTACTTTAACTGAGTTAGTTGTAGATATTTTGCTAAATGATCACCAAGATGTTTTGTAAGTCCATGTTTCGTCATAAAGTGTGATAGCAGCTTCTTCATTTGAACATTTTGTATATAGGCTTTGTCAGCTATCTTGTAACGTGTCTGTACTCCTTGCGTCTGTTTACTTCTTGTCATTTTTCACCGATTTCTTTTAGTAGCTATTGAAAATCATACATATTTCACCGTAACCTCTTATTCACTAATAGCAATTTGAATAAACAACATCGCTAAATACTTACAGGTTTTTATGTCAGCTACCTTTTTTATTCAATTTACAACAGCCATACCATCAACTATTACAACCTTTCATTCTGGATTCTCATTGATTACAGTTTAATTATTGTATTTCTGTGACTATTAATTCTTCAATTTTATGCATCACTGCTGTTTTGTCAGTACCGAGTAAAACAGATCCATCTTGACGAAA
The DNA here is from genome assembly GCA_035046665.1 of Euphysa ruthae. NCBI lineage: Eukaryota > Metazoa > Cnidaria > Hydrozoa > Anthoathecata > Corymorphidae > Euphysa > Euphysa ruthae. The sequence goes on from JAUZNK010018016.1 coordinate 3,484, forward strand.
CAAACATTGTGGAACAACACTAAATTTGTATCTACCAAAGTAATAGGGTAAATTGATATCAGCCCTTGTTCTTGACACAACTTTAGACTTTGTCATTAACTGGTTTTTTTCTTCCAATTGAACAACTTTGTTTTTGTTTTTTTATCAACTTTTTTGATGTTTCAATGATGTAGGAAGTTTTCATTTTGGATGCCAAATTGATTTTTTTGACTTTGTAGCTTTTCTAAGTTGAATTCATCAATCATTTCAAAACGTTGTTGCTTCAGCTGGTGGAAGAACAGCTTCAGCTGGTGGAAGAACAGCTTTAGTAATAGGGTTGAATACATCACTTTGATTATCAAAATTAACATCATGGGTTTCAAATACTATTTTTAGTTTATTAAAATTACTATGTAAGGATTGTTTGATGATCCACGTAGCTGACGGTGAACCTTCTTTCCATCTGAAAAATTTGAAAATTGTCTACAGAACAAATCTGAGATATTTTTTAGAGCTGGTGAAGAGATAAAATAATTTTCTAGAGAGTTTTGCTGATTTACCAGTAATTACTTTAATTTTTTTTGTTCTCCTGTTCTATGGCGTGGTCGGTTCAAAATGCATAGAATTATACTTGTGATTTGTTAACAGAGTTGTTGGTAAGAAAATTTCATGTCTTATCATTATTGTTTTTAAGTGAATACATTTCTGTGAGATATACTGGTGTTAATCGAGGATAGTCAAATTGACATACTTTTGTAGCGATGATAAATGAAAATCCTTGGTGAGAAGCTCTTACAAAAAGAAACATAATCTCTACCATAAAATTTCTCTAAAATTTTGATTGACCTTCTAGATTTACACCTAAATTTAAAACTGGTAAACAGCTTAATAGTACGCAGTCCGTCGACAAGGTGATGGAAAACTTCATTGTTATCTGAGATTGCTTACTTTGTTGCAATTTTTATAAACAAGTCAATCATCAAAAATTTTTTTTGAATATCCATGAAATAAAGTGAGGTACAGTGTATTAAACACCTCGAAACATCATTTGTAATGCTTACCACCTCTAATCTGTTCCATAGTAATTGTTCCATATATATCAGCTTCAGTCATTTCTTTGTCCAAACCACTGCAGTTTGTATTCTTTCCGATCACGTTTTTTCTTGGCCTCATTCAAATATATCAACATGGTAGGTATTGTCAATGTCTTGTTCTTGAAATACTACCTGGGTTGTTCCGTGTAGTTGATTTTTCCTATTGGGTTTATCAATTTCAAAATCAATTTTTTCAATTGCAAAAAGTAAAGGGTTTATTTGGGGAAAGCATATGAGGGTATAAACCCCGTCATTTCTTGCAGTTTTAGTTTTTGTGGCGGCTACAATGTCGTTCCTTATCGAGCATACTTTATCATAAGTTACAGATAAGCCTAAGTTAGAAAGAAAGTTTTTATTGTACATGTGTATTCCAAGTCTGACTGTAAACAGAGTTTCCTTGGTAACATGGCATTGACTGACAGAATTTTCTTGTTGTTTGTATCTGACCTAATTCTTTGATTTTATTCCTTGCAATATAAGTTGTGATATAACTGATACGTCTTTGTCTATATCTTTACTTTTTAAGAGATTTTATGAACTCAATATTTGACACATTTTCTATCAACAGCTGTTTAATGTAAGGTTTGTAGTTTTCTTTGTTTTTATTTTCTAAGGACAGCAGGTCATTATATTTGTTATTTAATGAATTCATGCCAATAGACATCTCTTCATCTGGGTTTCGTAGCTGGTATTTGACCATATTTATGAACTCGATATCACGAGCAGTACTTGTAATGTCTTCGTTATCCTTTGTAGGCTTAGGTTCAGCTTTACGTTGCACTTTAAATGATATATAACATCATTTGCTGCTGCGTCAGCTGCAGTTGGCGTTGTGTTCAGTCGTAGATAGAATGACTTATCTAATTTACTAGGTATTTCTAGCATGCGTTTGCCAGTGACCATATATTCCACAGTACGTAGTTTTCTGTTTGGAATTTGGCAAATTATACAAGTTAATTTATCATAACAAACACTATTCAATCTTTGTAAAGACGCAACATGTCAGTTTTTCATTGGAATATTTTTGTTTTATCGGTGCTCTAATAGTAGTTGTTATTGATCCACATCGCAGCGTTGTATCTCTGGATAACTTGATTTACAATTTTCACATTTGAAATTTCTTTGTAACACTCTTTGTGGTACACAGTTTTTTTTATGAATCAGCTCATTAATAGTTTTATTGTAAAAAACTAAATCTGACACAGAGTCATCACGATGTTGGTGTCTTGACTTGCACTTATTAATAAGTTTCTCAATTCTGGTAGTATTTGCTGTTTTGACAATAATTCTATTCTTTGAACTCTTTTGCCAAATTATGCAAAGAAAAAAGTCATGTGAAGGCTTCTGTTTTTTCTCAGTTGAATTGATGCCTGTATCCTTGTCTGAAGAAAACATTAAACAGGAGTTTAAATACCAGCACTGGATATGCAAAGCACGCAATAACTTAGTGACTGCGAAATTAAATTCATTTATTAGCTTTCAGTAGTAATTATTTATCCTCAAAATGGTATCTTAATTTATAATAATTTAATAAGATAAATATAAGTTTTTTTTTAACTTGTAATCACTACAGTGTTTCATGCTGCTGCATATGTATGTATTGTATCATATATATATATATCAAATATATATCAAATAACATGAATATTGCACCAGAATGAAACACTGTGAAGTAATTACAAGTTAAAAAAAAACTTCATTTTTTCACATTTATTGCTCGTTTTTTCTTGAGCAATTTATTTTGTAAAACATAAACAGTTTACTAATTAAAAATGGTTTAATATAAAGATTATAAATTTTAATTTTATACATCATAATCTTAAATTTCTTCAATATTTACTTATACTTACTATTCTGCAAGGTTTTATGCTTTCCACACAATCAATGATTTCCATGATGGTTTATTGCGCTAATATATAAAGAACAATAACAAATACTTTGGAAAATCCTTTTTTTCTAACATTTATTTTAAACAAAAGATGTGTTAAAAGACAGAAAAGATTGTGGTCTGTAAATTACTAAAAGCACCAAAACAACAGAAATTATAATGCTGACAAGTCTTTAAACATTGTTAAGTAATAACACAATTTTTATTTTTGGTCAATTTTTGGTCAAATAAAGGCATTTTACAGACCAAAATCTAAAAAAAAAAAATCCTGGTCTTTAAAATACTCATGTTGTAATACATTATAAATGTGAAAATTTTATCATTTGAATATATTTAGAACCTGATTTATCTAGTCTTTCTTAATTTAAGATATCATTACATTCTGGTCTGTAAAATGCACGATTTCAAAAAAAAATTGCAACCCTATTTGAAAAAAAAAATTGCAAAAATGTGACATTTCAGGGAAAAAAGAAAAGTGTTTGCAATGAAATTTGTATTTTCTTATCATCATAAAAGCATTAGTTTAATTTTTAGCTTTTTGCCCTAATTATTTAACAAATTTTACTAAGCACATGTTGATGGTATTTATATTTAAAACTGATTTGATTATAATATTTTGCATTACCTGTTTAAAGAAATTTCTTGATATATGCGGATAGGTTGGATATAAAACAGCAAAACCAAATTCTTTGAAGGCATTTTCCTGCATTTTTGCCCATTTTAACAAAAAAACAATGTATGTATATAATTTTTTTTTTTTTTTTTAATTTTTAGTTTTCCATTTGAAATTTTTTTAAATAGATCACTTATCACTTGTAAGCCTCCAGTGAAAAAAGGTGCTAAAAATGGTTATACTTTTCTCTCAAAAACTTTGCATGTTTTTTTTTTATTAAAAATTTCTATTTTTGAACTTTTGGGAAAAAACATTTTTATTTTCTTGGATAAAATTCTACCAGTTTTTCACCTTGAGTACTGGTTCCAATTTATAGAAGTAAGCTATATCATTTTTACAGGAGAAAGTAGATAATGGTATTCCTGTGAAGTTGTGCCTGGATCATTTTAAAGGCTGGATAAAGTTTCAAGAGAAGGAAAGAAAAATTTCATTTGGGAAGAGTTCCTCAAATAATGTGACATTAAATCATACCTTGTTTGCTACCTGGTCAGGTATGCTAATATCTCAAAATTATTTTTTAGAACTGGGATATGAATCACATGACATAAGATTTCATTTGAAATCAAGAATTTATATTGAGATTTTTTGTTGCTTATTTGCTTATTTTCCTGGCAAATAAAAAATTCAATAGTTTTTAGTTTGTTTCTAAAATTTATTTGCAAGTCCTTTGATTTAATTTAATTCATCATCAGACCCATTTTATATCAAATATTTCATTGTTTGCCATCTGCTACATTTTGCATAGTTAATTTAATGTATCCTTTTGCTACGAACCCTTCAAGGAGAGTCAGTACTTGCCGTAAGCCTCAAGAGTCTTAGCAGACAAGCCTACTCATGTAATGCCGGTGGCCCTTTCTAATGCCAACCTACTCAAGTTAAGGTATAGGCACTAGGGCTACACACTAGGAGATTTACTACTCAGGGCTAAAAGCTATTCCTTATCTAAGTGGACTGTATGCGCCAGACATCAAACTAATATTTCCCCGATATAGTATGATGCCAAACTCATGTTTTTATGTTGAATTTACTATTTTTTATTTTTGAAATAAATTTATTTTTATTTTGAAGTCAGTTAAACTTCTAAGTTAGAAATGGTGAAAGTTTTGCCAGGAATTTCCAATCTAAGAGGTTTTGCAGTAGAAAACATAATGCCATCATATATGGTATCATTTACTGATTTTAGAAGCCGCGCTATGTAATGAAAATGCATGTAAAAAGTTTTAAATCCTTCATAAAAAAAAAACCCAGATTTATTTTTCATTATTTCTTTCATTAGCAATAATGAAAACATGCTGTTAAACCTATCAAAAGTTATCAAACCCAGTATTTTACCTGGGAAAGACTTTCAGAAAATTTTTAGAAAATAGGTTTAATATAACACCTGTGCATGCAATTTGTTATTATTATTTTTAATAAGTTATGCATAAGTAGTAGTTTGACGCACACAGCTAGTCATTTATTATTTATTTGATTGATTTGACCTCTTCTAAGAATCTTCTTTAAAGTTATTCTCATCCTCACTTGAGAATAAGGGGTTTTAACTTTGTTTATGTTTTTCAAGAATTATATGAAGCCATATTCTCAACAGAAAATAACAGAAATGATGTATCCATCCAGAACTGGTGTGCAAAGAATTTTCAATTACAAATTGTTGTGTTTTAGATGTATCAGCGAAAATGGTTTTGGTATTTGGGGGCATAGATAGATACACAGACAGTTTTGTACTACATAATATACTAAGGAGTATATAAAAAGATTCTTATACACAGCCTGAGTTTGTTGATCAAGAAATAAATGGAAATTATGATGCTGGTGTTTGGCAAGATAGCGCTAATCCACCAAATAGACTTAATAGGACTTAGAAAATTATAGAGTGAGACCAAGTTTAACAGCCAAGGCAGTATGTACAATATTCTGTGAGAATTTTAATGGGGAAGGCCAAATAGCCTGACAATTTGATGTGCTACTTAATTAAAACAATTTTTTGTGTCTACTTGATACGATTTTTATATGTAAAGGAACAATTAACATAATTAATTGTGAAGAAAGTCATAGTATAACGTTAAATAATGTTAATTTTAACCGAATGTTAGCAAAAAATATTAATACAGTTAATGATAAGTATTTTATTCTATTGAAAACGACACCAACTTTTCTAAAACGATAACCTCGTCATACTAAAGGACGATATTTGCGAGAAAGGTGGTGATGAGCTGTAGCTAATATGGTTAATCCTATCTATTGACAACTGTTGGGGTAATAAATCTACATTTCTATCAGATGGTCTGTAATTTGGGAGTATTTCCGGGGGTGCTGGATGCTCTATTGTCTGTAATTCAGCTTTTAAAATCATCCTATAGGTTTCCAACTTCAACATCTATCTGGCCCAGGTGCCAAGTTAAGTTTTGTAGCTAACATGTCACAGAAGTGGTCATGAGCTGTTTAAGTAGTTTCAGATTTTGATGTTAACTTATACAAATATTTTGCTAATTGTTGCTAATTGTCTGATGTTTGCATCCTCATTTCCGCAAGAAAGACTTGTTTTTTGTTTCTTTGTTGACACAGTATCGACGCTATAACAAGAACTTACTGGGGAGGGTATGAGAGAATCATTGAATTCCAAGCCCATATTTGTTATTGTCTGTCTTGGTCTAAAGTTGTCACTTAAAAAAGCTAACATATGGTAGTAAGGCCATTTTAATTTCAAAATATCATCGGTGCCAGAACCAGACTTTGTTTTTGAGCGCTCTACTCAGTTTTTATGCAAAGAAAAATAAACTTGAAGACTATGCAGTTTAGTAATTACTTCATCGTTTTAAGCAGACATGGAATTATCAGAAAGTTTATTACTCATCCTTTTTACTGCATTAAGTCATCTATCTTTCAGATAATAAACTTCATTTTTTACGTTATACAAACAAAAAACTTAAAAAGACCAAGGTCTAAAGACCAAAACTCTAAGTTTAATGATTTTGTTGCTCGGCACGTGTTTGTTTGCTTTGTTTGATTTTGATTTTTGACTTTTTTCTTAATTTTTTCTTAATATTGAGCATTAGAAATGAGATGTTATTTTTCTTTAAATGCTTTGATTTGACAAAAAATTTTGTAAGACAACTGAGTTTTGAATTTAGTTTTGGTAAATGCTGTGTTATATCTGTTAAGCATTCTAAACCATCAACCCGCTCACCTTTCTTACAACCCACTCACCTTTCCTGGTCACCTTTCTTACAAAACATGTTTACCTGGTCTTTACCTTTTATAAGTATAGAAATTTCCTCTCTGAGAAGGCAGAACCTTTTCAGGATTGATGCCTGAGACAGCTCACGATCATTAGAGGAATGTATAACATCGCGATAATCTAAATTAACCTCTTCAAGAATTTCTTTAAACTGCTTTTGATTCAAAGCATGAAAAAACAAAACACTTTGTTGTGGTCAACGTTTGGTTTGACAGTGTATCCTGTTGCTATGTTCTTTTGTAAACAGAAAACACTTTGTTGTTATGCTCGCTTGCAAAAAAATCTGCTGCTCAACTTTTTTTTTTTAAATGCGTCCCTTTGTGTCACTTTTTGGTTTTTTTTGACATTTTGAATTTCTTGTTGATCTATTCATGTTAAAAATGATAGTTTTAACAAGATAAAAACATTGCATTTATCAGAACCACATCAATTTCTAACAATTTTGCTGAAAATTTTATTATTTGGCTTACAATAGGAATCCTTCTAATATGAATCCAATATCGAAAGTTATTTTGGACTTCAATGTTGAGAGGTAAGGTTGCCTTTGAGGTGTTTTATGGCTGTTGACAAAATAATTTTACTTGATTTATAGATTGGGACCTAAACTTTTGTTTACGATATGAATGTTTGCGCAAGAAGATTGAATACCCGTCCTACTTGAAAAGCTGGGTGGATCTTAAGTCTACTTATAGAGTAAGGGATTCATGATCCTTTCATAAATTTTTTTTTAGACATGATAGACATATGAATGTATTTTAATACTTTGTATCATTTTGGATTTTTATCCAAAATTTTTACACAAAAAAGTTTTTTTATTTTTTTGTTTTGTTCGTGGGTTCCAAAAATCAATTAGTATCTATATGCTTGTTTTTTTGTCCCTAGGTTCCACAAGTAATTAGTATCCAAGTGCTTGCTTATTGTTTTCTTCCTGGGTTTCATAAGTCAATTAGTATCTATGTGCTTGTTTTATTGTTCCTGGGTTCTACAAGTCAATTAGTATCTATGTGCTTGTTTTATTGTTCTTGGGTTCTACAAGTCAATTAGTATCTAAGTGCTTGTTTTATTGTTCTTGGGTTCTACAAGTCAATTAGTATCTAAGTGCTTGTTTTATTGTTCTTAGGTTCTACAAGTCAATTAGTATCTAAGTGCTTGTTTTATTCTTCTTGGGTTCCACAAATGAATTAATATCTATGTGCTTGTTTTGTTGTTCCTGGGTTCCACAATTCAATTAGTATCTAAGCGTTTGTTTTGAATCTGTAGTTGAACCAGTAATAACTTTGTTTTTTATTTGTTGTAAATTATACAGTAGTCAAAAACAACTCTGTTAAAAAATCTGCTCAGTTAAATAATTAATTTTTAAATATTGGTGATTGAACTAAGTTCCGTAATATTTTGATACCAGTATTTTAGATATTTACTTAGTTTGATTCTCTTATTGATTTTAAGAGAGGTTTTTTTATAATTTTTAAAATTTGCAAAATTCCTAGAGCTTATACATGTTAAAGTAAATTTGGGGGAAGGGGTGGATGAGTATGGAGTGGGTGAGTATGGAGTGGGTGGAGGGTTTTAACTTTTTGTATTGGTTACTGATCAGAGTTGTCTTTTAAGGAAGCTTGGTTATGGAGAGCAGTATAGGGGAGGAGGCTTAAAATTTCTCTTTGCAAACTATTTTTATTATCGTTTGGTATTTTTTACCTTCTTTTTTGAAAAAACAAAAAAAAATTATTTTTCAAGTTTTGCAAGGAGTTGTCATATGTTCAATTGGTGTTTACCACCTTGCTTCCGACTACAATCTTCGTCAAACATGATTATTATGATTTTAGAATTGATTTTGGAAAATAGTATAATTGGACTGGATCTTGTATCATAGATCCTTCCTTGATCGTCCTTGGAGCACTGGTGAAAAAATAGTCGTTAATTTGGCTTTGTTTTTCTGCAAACATTTTTTCTGCCAACATTTTTTTTTTAAATTTTTTTAGCTCAGCGCATTCTAAGTCTGTGCATTTGTAATTATTACTCATAAATTTAGAAGTTTTATGGACGCAGTCCTAAAGGCTTAAATGATGCATTGCTGAATGTTGGAATTGCTTTTGCTGGACGAGAACATTCAGGTTAGAATTAGCTTTCATTCAGGTATATGTTAAAAATGTTACTTGTTACTTCTATGTATTGAACTTTAGTAACGCCAACAACAAGCTGAATTCTCCTCAAACGTTGCTTGATCAGTATATATATATATAAATATTGTATAGCTATTTACTGCAGTGTTTTATTATATAAAATTTTCGATATATTTCATATCTTCTTCAGGCATGACGCATTTTCTTCAGGCATGACGTAATGAACAGGGTTGGCCAATATTCTGTCTTATATACAAATATTTTAAGAAAAATTAAAATTCCATTGGTTAAAAATACCCTCTATGTCTAAACTCGCAAAATGATTGGCTACTAAAAATAATTACAGTTATTAAAATATTAGTTAAAAATTACATACGAACAACCCCTTAATTAAAATATTCCCCAATAAAATAATACATACAATTTTCAGCTATGACAGTACATTTATAAATAGATCTCTTATTCACAAAAAAGGGCAACCGTCATAACCGATCCTCGTCAAAAAAGAAATCGATATTTCCACATAAAACAATAAGAATAATTTTCAGCAATGACAGTGCATTTACAAATAGATTGCTATTTCATCTTGAGAGCAACAGTTATAGCCTGAAGGATTTTTTCAAATGAAAATTTTCAAGTGTCCAAAAAAATTTTCTTATAAACTGACTTTGTGGTGTAATATTTTGATATTTGTTAAGACAAAGACTTATGTTAATTTATTTGATGTTATACTTAAAGAATATTTTGTGTTTGATATCGTTGATTTGCAGTCCAAAGTTGAAATAAGTGCAGCAAAAGGCAATAAACTTATGCAATCGTAACATCGAAACTGCAGTAACTTGTCGTTACCTCCAGCTCTGCTTATTTTACACCGAAATTCTAAGATCACTTTTTGACAACATTTCAAATTTAATAGGATCCATAGCAAATCTTTAATGATGAATTTGTAGAATTAGTTTGAAATCCTATTATATGGCGATCGTTTTACATAGTTTTATAACCAATGCATATCTGACTTGAAGTGTATAATTACTTATATTAAAATTAGATTTTAATACACCTTTTATGTAAAAAAGAAGGCCTAGCCACAGCCGCACATCATCATGTGTATCATACTGTATTTTATATTGTTTTTTTATAATTTTTCCTCCCTATGAAGAGTGGCTCTTCTTATTTTTAAACTCAACAAAAAGAGTTTTTCACAAAATTTTGATTTCAATAATAAGCAAAAAAAAAAACAATTTATTCATTTTTATTCTTCATTTTTAAACTAAATTTTTATTTATAACCTGTTTAAATCTAATTGTTTTAGGAATTGATGATGCCTGCAACACAGCTGAGCTTGCATGGAAAATGGTTAAGGATGGGTGCATCATAGCAGCTACTAAATCTCTATTAGGAGTGAGTTTTTTAGTTTTATTATGTTTTTATATTGCGAAGCTTGGTGGTGTTAAATGACCAGAGTGGCTACAATGTAACCTGGCATTTATGTTATGTTGTCTTGTGTTATGTAATGTTGTGTTATGCTATGTTGTGTTATGTTGAAGGAATTTCCCCAAATATAGAATTTTTTGGCCAAAAGATAATTTTTTTCAAATCTGTTTGTTATTTTCTTTTTTTCAATTTTTGCCTACTATTTTCTAATAGGTCCAAACTTTACCATTTTTCAGTGCAAAATTGTGATTTTACCTAAATTTATTATGTTGGAAAATTCCTGGTCATTTTTATATGTGGGCATTTTCAAAACATTAATTGGCCAGAAAAATGTTGTTTTATTTTTCTAAAGGAATTTAAGTTACCATTTTGTGAAGCGGACTGTGAATATTTAGTTTTTTGGAAGAATGTAAATTCAGCAATATTTGATTCAGATTAGATCAGATCCTGCGAAAAGCTTGGAGCTTGGAGTTTAAATCCTTGAATTTGTTTATTTAAAATAAATTTTATTATATTTACAGGTTTTATACGGATATAGAGCTATTTGTAAAGTTTACTCTTGCAGAATCTGTAATGCTCCATTCGCAAAATTTATCTTTGAACTATGCAATAAATTGATTCATCAAATTTTTGAGAATTTTTAGTTTCATGAGATATTTAAAACTCGTAAGTTAATTAAAATTGTTGACAAAAATTGGTTTTAAAATTCATGTTGGTGTGTATTTTATAGCCTGTTGACGTATTAAATGGTGTATTAACAGATTCCCTTCCATCAAATGGCGTATCAAAACATTGTACTCCTCTAAATGGTGCTCGATGATTTTCAGATATTTTATTAATAAATTGTTTTGTGTTGTGGTGTTTCAACTTTCCACATTTTTGCAATATTTACTGGAATACAGTTTTGTTGTGGTCATAACTCACAGGTAACGTCTTTTAACAGTTTTTACAAAGCCCACACAGCAGTTCTAGCTTGAAAAAATTAACGATTTTATTTAGATTTACCACTGGTTTTTAAGGAATATATTTAAAAATGTGGTGAAAAGATTTTAGAACCTATGAATCCACATTCAACGTTTAACTGACTTTTCTTGGAAAAAGTTTGGTATTTTTTACTAGAATTTTACATGTGAAATAATTTCTAAGTACAAGACGCAGGTATCATTGAAAAAATAAATAAATAAGTAACCATTTATGTTTTTAGATCCAAAATGTTCAAACACGACATTATGTCTGTCCTGAAATATTGTTCTTGAATTTTTCTAAAATCCCATTAAAATTCAGGAAACGTTCTTTCAGTCCAGAAGATTAAAAATAAGCTGACGCCAGCGCTTTTTCACCAAAACAGTTGTTTAGCTTTTTCAACAGAAATATTGTTTTATAAAAGGTGTTAGAAGTTTGAAATAGCCAGTAGCGTTTTATTTTTATTTCCTCTGAGTTCGAAAACGGTAGATTGCTGTTTTATTAAGTGGTTTTTTATTTATTATTAACCAACTGGTTTTATCAAATAAAAACCAGTGATATTGCTTATTAACAATGTTTTTTGTACATGTTTTGCAAACCATAGTAACAATGTTGTTTGTGCATATTTTACAGACCATATTAACTGTTGTTTGTACATCTTTTACAGACCATATTAACTTTTGACTGTAAATTGATGAAAACAAAAAATTTTGATATTTTTTTCAAATTTTAAAACAGGTTAGAATTGTGTTTTATTGACTGATTTTTCATTTCTAGTTGTTTTTTGATAAAACTTGATAAATTAAATTAAAAAAAATAAATTAAAAATTCTGTAGTAATTCTGTATGTTGTAAACCAGAAATTTTCATTTGAAAAAATGGTTGTTAATGTAAAATTATTATGGAAAAAGTTAAATTGTTAATGTATAATATAAATATGTTTCGTTCTTTTTGTCTAAAATTTCCAGAATCCTCGAAGAATTTAAAGAAATTTATGCAGGAACCCGTTTTTTTGCTACTGAATCTAATCGTTTTTTAAATTTTAAATCTCGTTTATCTTAGAAACCTGAACACAAAGTAATGAAATAAATGTCATATGAAAGTGTCATAAAAAAATTATTTGTTGACTCAGCATCTTTTTCAGACAGCAAGTTTCTACGCTTCTAATTCATTTGGAGAGAATGCAGTTTCCTCCCACAAAAAAATTTGCGAGGTTAAAAGAACGATTGTCTGATTCAAGAACTTTTAAACATTAAATTTGCTAAACACCATTGAACTCAATTGTTTAATCACATCTAGAAATTAAATGTAATCCTGATCAATCTATACAGTAATGCTTCGATTAAGCGCCCCCACCCTCGAATAAGGGGTGCTTATTCGAATTTCGAATGATAATTTATCATTTTTTATCGCTTATGATAGTCATATTCTCGGCGGGACTACTAAGCAAAATTCACGTTTCCTTTTGCTTACAACTTCTGCTACTAGTTTATTTATTTTTCCGCCGGTAATTAAAGTTGTTCAATAGTTGTGACAGTTTGATTAGTAAATGTCCAATAACTTTTTCGTTGAAACTGCCCAGAGCATATTTATCGTACGTAGTTGCTTCGCACACCAGTTTCTGTCCAATTAGCGGTTCCCAAGTATTTATGTAAACACGATGTTCACAAATTAGACATTTAAATTCAATGCGATAGAGTATTTCGCAATTTGACGACAATCTATTTGCGCGAGCCATCGTAAAATGTCCGCTCATTCATAAAATTAACAAAAGATTGATTTTTTTTTCTTGCTCGAACATTCCATTATAAAACCCGATCTAAAACAATCATTATTCATCGCCACTTGATGAATACAAGCTATTGACTGGAAAATAATTTTCAGTAGAGAAGTTGCATTTTATATCGGCAAACAACCTCTGAAAATCTCAACTGAAATAAATTTTGTAAACAAAAAACCTTATCCAACAAAAATTCATTTGAATGTGGAAATAAAACTAAAATCGTTTTTCTTTTCTAAAATAGTTTTATATTTTATCGAGCGGAATAGAGTTTCTGTCTAAGATACAAAAAAAAAAGAAAAAAGTCTTAAAATTCTAAATTAGCCATATTTTTTTGATCCCACAGACCGACAAGTATAAGATCAGCCGTTACGCTGCGGTTTATAACTAAAAGGAAAAATGCAAAAAACTTGAAATCGCGAGTTTGTAATTTTGATTAGTAGATTTTATGTAGTAACATTTTATATTTTAGTAATAAAAACTCGAAAACTCAATAAAAAAGGGCCTAAATTTCATGAACCGCTTAGAAATTTTTAAATCTCAGTAAGTGTGTTTTATACAGGTAGGGTATAAAAAATCTTTTAAATCTAATAATTCTACACTAACTGACCCTCAAAAAATATCTGAATCCCATACTAATTTTACTAAATATATGAGAACCCCCAACCGTGTTTAGCAATTAAAATGTATCTCTTGTTTTGTCTAGATGCTAAATCTACTGGCCCTAACAGTATACCAACATCTGTTCTTAAACTTCTTTCGAAGTTATTTCTCCGGTTCTTTCAAAACTCTTCAACTTTTCTTTTATTACTGGAGTATTTCCTGATATTCTTAAGCTATCCTCAGTCATGTCTACACAGAAAAAGGGCTCAAAACTGTAATAATTACAGACCTATCTCGTTGTCATCAAACATCATCAAGCTCATTGAAAAGTTACTTTACAACAGAGTCAAAGAACTTGGGTTTTCATCTTGAGTTTTGATCTAAATATTCAACTTCGCATGCATTAGTATGACTGAAATGATTCGTGAAGCCATCGACAATGTTTCTTTTGCATGTGGCGTGTTCATCGACCTACGAAAAGTTTCCGATACAGTGAACCATGATATTTTACTTAAAAGTTAAACCACTACGGCATAAGAGGAACTGCTAGCAATTTATTTTCATCTTATCTTCAAAATCGTAAACAGTTTGTTTCAATTAATGGGTTTAACTCTCCTCAAAAAAAATGTAAAGTTCGGTGTTCCTCAAGTTTCTGTTTTTGGACCTCTGTTATTCTTAGTCTTCATAAATGATCATCATTTTGCTGATGATAATAATTTTATTTACATAGGCAAATCATTAATTTCGGTGTGTAATAAAGTAAATTTTGATCTACCTCGTTTGTGTGACTGATTAAACAGTAATCGTGTAATACTTTTGAGGTTTTGATTGATGACCAATTATCATGTGAGTGAAATTAGTCAAGAAACTTACACGTGCAAACAGCATGCATTTTAAAATCAGATATTTTGTCTTTGGAATGCCTTTTCTTCTTTTTCAAACTTTTTTGTCAAATTTTTAATCAAATTCACGATCATAACACTACAAATACTGAATTTGTAGCTTAAGAGCTCATTACAGGATGATTACATGTCATAAATTATAGAATTTTATTTGTTTGTAAACTATTCCTAGTGAGGACTCGATTTTTGCAGGTCAGCTAGAACACCAGTGTTGGGGTTCAGGCCCAAGGACCCTCTATACAACTCCAAAATGACATTATATTTATGTCACAAGTTACATGGCTGAAAATTTTTACCACAGACCCTATGTTTATAGAAATGCCAAAAATAAATTAGCACACCAAAATTTTTGAGGGGTTTCCCCCAGCATACCGGAACAAAATATTCCCAAAATGGCGTCATATTTAAGCCACAAGTGATAAGACTAAAAACCGGTGGAGTAATTATTCAGCATGTGAGGAACTCAAAAACACCTTATTATACCGAAATTTTGAAGGGGGTTTCCCCAGTATAACTCCCTCAAAGAATGGCCATTGTGAACCCACTGAGGCTCCATAGACATTAAATGGTATTTATTTCATTGAGGTACAAACTTTCTTAACATACACATGATAGGGATGACTCCTGGATAATGGTCCCAAAGATCCCAAAATGGGGTCATATTTAAGCCACAAGTTTTAAGAGTAAAAATTGGTGGAGTAATTCTTCAGTGTGTGAGGAACTCAAAAGTACCTTAGAATACCGAAATTTTGAAGGGGTTATCCCATTACACCTCCCTCGAAGATGAGCCAATAAAACTAAATGTATTGTCTGGGTGCTTCAAGGTAAAGAACATCAAAATTTGCTTTTTCAGAATGTGATTCAAATACAGTAAAATATACTTGCTATTTGTGGGATTCAGTATCCATTTAATCTCGGTAACATGAATATAAAGAAAGAAGAAAATGAATCATTACATTTCCTATTGTCTACATCAAAATCTGACATAATCTCATTGTTTATAAAAAGTGGCAGAATCAAAATATTTCGAGGCACTCTGGACCCCCTTTGCAAATAGATTTCAAAAGAAATAAAAAGTATAATGAAGAAGACTTATCGATGACAAAAGCGTTAAAAAAATCGGAAAGTAAGGTTTATAAAAAATGGCTTCGAATTCAAACACCGGGTTTCCGCAAAAGATAAAGTTTTAAAGATTTCATTGGTTGGATTTAATAGTTATTGTTTTTGATTTTGTCGTTCACAACGGAAAGCCAAGGTCCGATGAAAACTATTCAACTAATTTAAAATAATTTTAGGAACCAAATTCGAAATTGTTATTTACTTTTATCAAGATTTATTTTTAAATACACCAACTAGGCATGTATAAAGGCAGGGTCATTACCATAATTACAATAGAAATATCAGTTAAACAAATAAAGTTTTTTCAAATAATAATATAAATTTCTTTTGATGTAAAAGAGGCATTATATTAGTCAAATTTTAGCAAACTTAATTTTAAAGATGCTGCCAAAAACTAATCATGTAGAAATTTTATTATAAAGTATAGTGACTGATAATTACCTCCAGACCCTACATCAACAATCTCTAAAACATTTGGAGCCGAATCCCCTTCAAACCACTTTATGTCATACTTGCAGCCTTCCAATATCCATCCACCTTCTTCAGGTACTTCAGTGGGTTAATTCTGCAATGTTGAAGGCATCCATCTTTGTGTGATAAGCTTCGCCCTCGTCATTTTCTGTTGTAGATCCTTGAAGCAAGGTGGCAGAATTCCTGAGTCAAGATTTTTGACATTTGACAGAATTGGAAGAATAAACTCTGTACTTGTCCAGGAATATCTCAAACCTTGCTGTATTAACATTTCTTGCATTTTTTCTGCCGTAATTGGTGCAAACAAACTCTTCAAACTCCTCCAACATTTCTTCACTTAACTCTTCCCCATCTCCTAGACTTCTAAACATTAGCAGGGAGTCAATCTAATTTTCAAAAATCTTTAAGTGGCGAGTTTTTCCTGTTCGACAAATTGACAAATTTATTTGTATTTGAAGATTGAACCATCTTTTTGATTCGAGTGCGCTGATGAGGCTGTCTGTATCGGCTGTGCGAATAACAGCATTGGCAGGGTGGTTGATGGATTTTAGATGGAAAAACATTCTCGTGTCTGCTTCTTCATGTGTACAACACAACTCCAGGGCCTCATCCCTAAACATATCTGCAAAGAACTTGAAACAGCGATCATTAAAATTTCTTCCAGTGGTGGCTGCAAACTCTTGCTATTTTATTTTTGGCATCTCTATACACTTGTTTGTGGTAAAAAGTTTCAGCAATATACCTTGTGGCAAACATTACGCCAATTTGGGGTTATATAGAGGGTGTTTGGGTCTGAATCCACACAATGGAGTCCCAGCTGACCTGTAAAAATCGAGTCCCCGAGATACTAGGAATAGCCTATAAACAAATAACATTCTATACCTTATGACATTTAATCATCCGTAGTGAGCTCTTAGACTGTTGGTAAATTATATGCTCCACACTGGGAATCAACGAAGTATGGTAAGTATTCTATTAAATGTCAGTGTATCACTGAATGGAACAATTCAATCCTTAATATTAGAGTGAAAGCATCTTCAAAACACCCTGATGTCAACAATTTTCTTTTGCTTGGTAAAAACCAGTTAAAGAAAATTTTACTTGAACTCATTTTGTATTTTTTCTTTCTCACTTTGCGTTAACGGTTTGTGAAAGTGTTTTTATTTTTTTAACCCGTGGACTGGCGTTAGTATTCTGTCCAATGATATTGCGGCGTTACTCGGATATTAATCTGTGAGTAAAATTGCGTATTTGTATGTGTTTATGAATGTGTGTTTTTTACACGTCTGTGTCGTGAAATGTTTTATTACTATAGAATGATTTTAATGAGTTTAAATCCCTATTTGCTTAGTCTTTGCTAGTTGAGTGACTCCAGCCATAGTTTTATACTAGCGTAATTTGTTTATTATTTATCTTTTTGAATTATTTGCTAGCATTAATACTTATGGTAAATAAATATTTACTTACTCACTATTACACAAACAAAAATAGTGCGAAAATCTGAGTTCATTTTAACTATCGGTATACACTACAGCGTCAAGAAAAAAGGTTAACAGAGAAAAACGGGTTTAAATTTCTGAAATGAGAAAAATTAAAAATATTGTTTTGGAAAGACATTGATTGTTCAATTTTTTTTCGCAGAAAAGTGAATCCAAACTTTTCAGTTCATATTTTGTAAACTCATTCAGCGTGTCAATAAAATTGCAAAAATATACATAATAAGTAAACCAGGGTTTGATGAAATATCATCTATGTTCTTTAAGGACGGATGTGCTTCTATTTTGAGACCACTCACACAAATAA
>JAUZNK010018027.1:0-21549 GCA_035046665.1 Euphysa ruthae
ATGTATATACTATATATATGTATATATATATAAATTTAAATTTATCAAGCAAGTTATTATTTAATCCTTAATTAATATTTCATAAACAGAAAAGATCATCATGAGAAAATTCAAAAAATATAATTATTGAAAAACATCTTCCTAAATTAACATACCAATATTAATATAAATTTATTTCTTAATAAACATCCCCATATTAATTTAAATTTATTTCTAGTATAATGGGTTTGAAGAGCTCTTGAAAAAAAACCAGTGCTAAGCAGCTACTGGACACCCTGTTATTTGTAAATTTTGTAATAGTTTACATTTTTTGAACAGCCTTTAGCATACCTAACTAGCCCTATTTCTTAAAAATAACCAATATGACCAAATGACACAAAACAGTATTTCTTTTTGAATTTTTTTAATTGAAAAATTGAATATAAGACTAAATTTCTTTGAAAACTGCTTGAATTATGTCATTCATAATGGCAATAATGTTCAAAATTTGGGTTTAAGTCCATTAACAAGAATTTCTAGCATGGTAAAATATTGGCAAAAAATACCCTACAGTTCATCTAACTTCACAGGAGATTTAGAAGTAACAAATAACAGAATAAACAGAAAATTTTAACAAATTCTTTAATAATGTATTACAATACCATACAAACTTTTAATACTAGCAAGCGGCTTCTGAGACCGTTATAAACGTATAAACATTAAGACCTCTCTGAAGAACCTTCTATGAAGGCTCATAAGAAATTGAAACATTTGTGAATATAAACTTAAAAGAAAATAACATCAGACTTCAAGGGATTCAAAAACTGTTTCAAAATCTTTTCAAGGTATCATCAGTTCAGTAACTTTTGGATAAACTAGAATATTACTAGTTTTTTTAGCATTTATTAAATGTGTATTAATTGCTTTTCTCAATCAAATTTTTTAAAACAAAATAAGTTAGTAAACTAGAAAAAATAAACAAACTGATAATTATAAGAAAGTGCTGTTTACAAAGATTCATAAGGTTATTCTGACCTAGAACTTTACAAAACTTCAGGTTTCTAGATATAATCCCACCTCTTATTTTATGAAAATAGTTTTAAATTTTTTACATACTTCACCGTTTTTTGTTCCCACAAGTATTTTTCCAAGGCCAAGTGTAACAGCCCGTATGGCAGGATTATCTTCCGTTAACACATCCTTGGGCTGTCCTGATGTGAGACTAGCTTGATTTATTTTGTACGTCTTTAAGCATCTGTTCATGTTTTCATCCCATAAACACACTGTGCCATCCTTTGCTCCTGATACAAACCCCTAAGAATGCCAGATTTTAATATGATACAAAGAGTTGAAAATAAGTTGTTGTGATAAACATGGTCTGTTTCCTAATGTTGTTAAAAGCACTTAGAAACACCACAAACTTCATCACTTTGGTTAATAATTCACTTATGTAATACCTACCTTGTTTCTATGTACACTGATTTTTGGCCGATTTTCAATGAATGACTTCATCATTAAAATTATTGAAATTGTAAAGTATACATAAGAAAAGATTGATTGAAGATTGATAAAAATTATAAATACTTCGTTTTTTTGAAACTTATACCAATGAAAAGACAAAAGGTCAAGTTCTACTTGATAATCATTGGAAAAAGACAACAATAACTGGGATTTCAATTAATTATTTAACAAGTATAATTGCTAACATTAATATAAATATATAACATTAATATAAAAATATAACATTAATATAAATATATAACATTAATATAAAAATATAAATATAAACACTTTATGAAATGCAAAGGATGCAAACAAATATTTTCAACCTAAATGGAATTAAAGCATCACCATGACAAAATGAAATTCAACATATCTCAACTAATTCAAAATGATGACTGCAAAACAAGAATAGAAAAATTATGAAATTATAAAAAACTTTCATTTAGCTAGATATTAGTGAAATTAGTGAATGCCATCATTTGAAATATAACGATATTAAAAATAGAGTCTTTAAAACTGCTTCTAGAAACTTCTAGAAACTCTAAAATCTTACAACACCTTTGATATAAATCTTTTATCTCAATTTGGTATTTAACAATACATCAACATAAGAATTTCCAGGAGATGTTTAAGACAATTTTAGAAAGTACACTCTCCTTAATAACAAATTTTAAATAAATCGAACATGATTAAAAACCTAAAAGAGGTAATGAAATAAAAACAAAGAATATAAAAAGAGAATCTTAACAGGTGGTACGCTAAATTATTAAAAACAAAAAGATTATGAGAAGGATGAAAGATGAAGCCAAAAGTTCTTTCTACAATAATTTACGGATAACATCTTATAGTAAGTTTCTGCAATGCAATGAAGATATTATTTTTGGACCAAAAAAAACTTATGCTATAGCAGAGAAAATTTGAATAATGATTTTACTCAATCCTTCAATCACTATTTCGATACTCTAAATACAAAAACCAACCGTTCTCAAAAGTGTCTTAAAATAAAAACTGACAGATCCAATGGAAAATTCATTGGAAAAATATTTTAATTACTAGCATTCATATTATAAACTGATAATAGACCTTTTTTACAAGAATAAATTTGAAAATTTCAAAAAAAAATTAGTGGTACCATTCTTATAGAGACTAAAGCTAGCAATAAATCTAGTCTCTAGTTTCCGCAGGATGCTTTAATGCTCGCTTTGACTAACTAAGATTCTATCTACTAAGGAAACAGGATTGAGAAATTCACTCTAGCCTTTACAACACTTTATAATTTTTATTAGGCTTGCAATATTGTTTCCATCCATCTTTAGACTTTTTCTGATATAATATGATAGACACTGTGTTTAATAAGGTATGCATATTAATCAGATTTTTTTATAGACAAAACAATGATAATGAATTCAAAACTTTGAGTTCAGGACTCAGAAAAAGCTAAACTAAGATGAATCAAAAACATTACTTTCCAATTTCGAATCAACTGGTCTATGTCATTCAACTTTGTGCTGGATCTATAAATATTGCTTCATTTTCTTCTATAATAAAAACAACAGTCAGAATTTTTCTATAACTCGATATGAACATGATTATTATTTTTATACAGCTATCTAGTCTTTGATATCTTTCATGGGTAATAGTCCAAAAGCAAGTGACAAATTTGCATAGCATTTCATTTAGCACAGGTTGCCACTAACGGACGCTAAGTATCAGTTAAAAAATTTAGAACTTGGTCAGCTCCCCTGTTGTGGTGAATATGATTCCATGGGCACCTAATTCCCCCACCAAAATTTTACATGAACATAACCCATTTTGTAAACGGAAATAAATTCCATGCTGTATAGTACTTATTAAATGATTGTCAAAAATTTTTTAGCTTACCAAAAAATCCAGTGTTAACTCCCCAATAAAAAGTCAAAAATTTGCAACAGCTAAACCTATACAGTAAACAGCTAAAACTTTGCATAGGGAAAGCTTACTTGATGAAATTTCAATTGGTCAAGAAACTCACCTAAATATCCAAGGTTAACGTCCTGTCAGCTGGCTTTGATTATTTCAGTTAAGTCACTTCAAAGGGCTAACACTACCTTAACCCATAAGGTAAATGACCGTAACTTTACACAAGCAAAGCTAACGTTACGTATAACTAACGTATAACTAGTGGACTAAAAGCTTAACAAAAGACACCAGGATAGGGGTGGGTGAGCAGATTTCAACTATTTCTGTATGATGTCACATCAGAAAATCGACCCTTGGCAAACCAATGCTGTAAATGGCTGAAACTTATTAAAAAAAAGATGTTTATGATAAAACTTCACCACTATGAACAAAAAGCTCACCAGATATGGGAGAAAAGGACGAAGTCTATTAGAAACTCAACTTATTATGTTTCATTGATGTCACATAAAATTAAAAATATTTAAAATTAAACTGAATTGCTGCAAAAATTAAGTAATCTTTAAAAAAATAAATTGTAAACTTCCAACCTTTCAATTTTATCTGCTTCTGATGCATCAGCTTCTTAAAGTTCGAAAAGTTCCTTGGTTTATTCTGGTTTCAGACTTAGTAAAATTGGTATGTAGCAATCAAATATAATCTATAATTTTTTCTGAAAATGGATATCACCGGAAATACGAATGAAAATGACGGTATGTGGATTTATTTTATCTTTATATTTTTATATCTGATACTAACTTTCTGTATGCAACAATTTTTGGAAAACTACCATATTATAAGAAATTAACGACACATGGAATTAAAACACAGTTATTTAATGAGCAGGAAATTAAAGCAAATTACAAAATTATGCATAAAATTAATGCGGATTACTTAAAATTTCAGTACACCGGGCATGAAATTAACTCCAATTGGGGTTCAAAGAAGATATTTGTAGGTTTTCTTTCAAAATTACTTGCATTTAAAGGTTTCAGGTCACCATTTCTGGCAGTTTCAACAGCCTCTGTAATACCAGCCGCAAGCCTGGTCATAAGAAAAATAGCACATGTGTGGTCATCGCGTGCCTAAATTCACTTATTTTCCTATGGCGTGCGCACGTGCAGATCTTCATTCAGGTGTGCAATCCTAAATTCTTATTTACTTTTTTATTTTTCAAAGCACCCTCTATAGTTGTTATAGCTATCTGTTTGTAAAACGAGTCAAATGTCTCTCTGCTAATGAGCCGCAGTTTAGTTTAAAGTTTCAAACTTATCTATTTAGCAACAGAAATGATAAACTACCAGATTAGTTATTAAAATATTAACAGACAAGATGCTCTCCCTCTGTTATGTCCAACAATATAAAAAACTTTTGTAAAAAAAAAATTTGGTGCGAAGAAACCCACCATGGAAGTTACATAAACAGAATATCTTTTAAAGAGAAGTAAGTATCAAGTCAATCAAGTTTTTTCTTTTGGGTAGGGAGTAGAAACATCTTATAATTATATCTGTTTTGTTGCAAGAATTTATTCGCTTCGCCTTCCATCTTTCCAATTGCTTGAATAAATTATAATTGAGCGATAAGCACATTCCGGCTGCAAACAAATATCAGCCAATAGATATTATTATGACTATTCACAAATCAGATATGAATGATCATTTAAAATTTATACACGCAAACTCTTCTTCCTATTAATAATAGAACTTATTTTTACTTCATTATTAACAAGAAGTCACAGAAATGCAATATTTAAAATTTAACGTAAACAATCAATAAAATTTTTGTTAGTAACTTTTTCTCTGTCTTTGTTCCAAGTAATTATTTGATTATAAATTTATTTACATAATATCCATTCTCTTTATTAGTAGGGTCTTTTGTAGAATTAATTATGCATTTCTATCAATTTATGTTATTTTATGATGTTATTTAGCAAACGATTTAGTTAAAAAATTAAAAATTATTATCTTATAATCTTATGTATAAAGATGAGTTTGAGAGATCAACTTAAACTTCTACTCCTATATGTAAACTTTTATATTTCAGTTGATATTTTAACTTGGTTTTAAACATCTGGACTGTAATATATTTGTAATATATCTAAAAATTTGCCACAATTTTTTCCTACCTCAAACAGTGCATTAAACGATATTGTATGCATCTAAATAAGATTATAAAAACTTATAATGACAATAAATAAAAATTTAAAGTATTTTAGTAAAATTAATATGCTCAAGCGATATTTTTTTTGTGTCAACAAAATAATATTTTTTAACTTTTTTTAATTAAGTGGCTTTTATTTTTAACAATCAAACAGTTACTTTATAACTAACACTATAAATATTAATTTTTAAGTGAAATGCTTGTAAATTATACATCAAAATATAAACAAAGTGATTATATTGCAATTTTCAATTTTTTTTGACAGGAATGGTACTTCATGAAAAACTAGTGACAAGGTTAAAATTAAAGTGAACTTCGTAGTTGCTAAGAAACGAAGTAATTCATAGACAAAATAAATTGTTTATTCATTTTGCGTAACACATTTATTTTTAAAAATACCAGTATTATCTTAAGGTTATTTTTTTTAGTTTATATATATAAAATTTTGTAATCAAAAAAGCTCCCAATAAAATGCTCTTGGACACCACACCTCTATAATAAGTCCAGACGTGCGATGACCGCACGCCATTTTGAAATATGGCGTGTGTGGGCACATGCGTGTGCGATCGCATGAAAATAACGTGACATAAAATTAACATGGATGGATGTCATCATTAGGCAATATTTGCTGTCTGCATGATTCTCTGAAGGTAAAGAGGATAAGAAGTTTGGCAATATCATTTTGTTTAGCAGAAATGATTTTTGAAAATGCCAGTTTGGGTTAAAAATTTGGACTGATGTGCAACCCAAACATTGCAATTTTAAGCTACCAGATGAAATTAACAAAGAAGATTGATATCACATTATTTGCTATAGAAAATTTCTTGGTTTGCCACCTAATCATTAGCTAAAATAAATTCTAGAATCCATATCAGTGTAAACTGAATCAGAATCAAAACCAAATGAAGTGCCTTGATTTACAACGAGATCAAAAATCGCTTGTTCCTAAACCATCATCTTTCACTGGGGGTATTTTAATCTGTTCGCTTATTTCGTGGCAAGTCTAGAAAAAAGATTCAAGGAGCAGAACAAAAATTAATACTGTTAATAACAAAAGAGGTAGAAAGAAGAAAACATCAAAGAGTACGCTAAAGTTAAAAAAGATGTTATATTATTGGCAAAGGTGACGATTTCCAGGCTAAAGAAGTGGAAGATCACAATTGTTGCAGACTTAAGTACCAGAAAGAAGCCGAAGCAATGAAAGACGCAAGCAAACAGTGATAGTGATAATCAGACTAAGAGTAGTTGGCATAAATAATGAGGTTCACAAAAAAAGCTACTGATGGCCTTCAATACTTCCTTGAGGAAATGTTATCATGAAACAACAAGTTCGGCCTATGACAGATGTAAATGCCTACTATCAAGCATTGGTACTCGAGATATGTGGTTTTGAGTTCAATGAAATTACACTTGTCACAATAACTCCTTGAAAATGTCAAAACTAGATGGATAGAAAAATAAGTTAAGCAAAATCATTAAAAGGAAATATCTTGTTCAGAACCAAAATGACTGAAGAAGAAACACTCCAGTCACAAAAATTACCAGTAAGTCAACGAGTCCAAAAGCAAAAATCAGAGAAATTGGCTTTCTTCTACGGGAAGCCATAATGGTTGAAGAAATCAAGCTACTGCCAGATAATTTGACAATCAAAGATATTGCAAAGGTTGCAGTTGATGTGCCAGAGGTAGTGAAAGTGTTTATTCAAATTTCAGTGCCAGATTTCAGAAAACGCACTGCTGTAGAAATAAGAAGAACTTCCTGTATAGGACAGGACTTGGTTTTTGCAGCAACAACTGGAAGGAAATAGCCCAGAAAGCACCTTCATCTTTGATTAGCATTGAAAAAGTCAGACTGGCAGTCAAAAAATGATCAAACTAATGAACCGCATGGGTCCATTGTCCCAGTTATCATACCATTGTTGAAAGTGAAATGACATTTGAAGCCAGAAAGAGAAATTTAAGTACACTTTTTAAAATGGATTTGCTATGTACCGTTTTTAATATGAGTAGCCTGGGACAATTACGACCGGTTTGTGGAGACCAGCAGCAGTAAAGATACCCTACATGACACAGTGGGAATTGCTTACCAAGTACTTCAAGCAGAAGCGGTTATAAAGTCTCTGAACAATCTGCTGATGCTGAAAACACAGATTGTGAAATGGCAAATGGTAAGCAGGAGAGAAAACACACATTTGAGGCTTTTGCGCTAAATATTTAACCATATCAAAAAAACTAAAAATTAAAGGCGAGTTGCTTTTACGTGAAAACGATCATAGAAGATTACCAACTGAAGAGGGAAATGCAAGACTAGACGATGCATTGTTTGACGATATGATGTGGATGATCGATGTGTTTACTAACCCTAAAAATTAATGCCTATGTGGGTAGGATGGAATTCACAGAAAATTTTACAGACTGAACAATGTCAAAAGATAATTTATTTGCCACAGATAAATCAATCCCTACCTCAATTTCAGTGGTCATAGAAACAAAGAGGAGATGATTGGAAATCACAAAAAAAAATGTAATTCTCTAGTTTTAAACCATTCAGTCCTGACTAATTATGTTAGTTTGTCAGCTTACAATACCCCGCATTTCTTACTCTTGAGTGATAAACATGTGTAGCTAATACTAAACTGGTTATGTCTTTACAAAACAGTTTCTCTAATAAGCCTATATAATTTAAGAACTTGTTCTGTTCAATATTTCAACATTTTTAATCATAAGAGGGGATATTTATTTGAACTGATGTCACTGATATAATGCCACCTAGCTGAAAAACACAACCCCATCTTCTTTGTTGAGTTTTTATTTATGACTAACAATTTTTTATAAGTTTCAGACATTTAAAGCATGGGTTAGCCAAGGGTAAATTTTCTGATATGACGTCATATAGAAATAGTTGAAACCAGCTGACCCACCCCTACCCCAGCATTTTTTGGTAAATTTTTAGTCCACTGGTTACGTTATAACACAAGCTTTGCCTGTGTAAAGTTACAGCCATTTAACTTATAGGTTAAAGTAGTGTTAGCACTTTGAAGTGACGTCACCAAAATAATCAAAGCCAGCTGACCGGTTGCTACCCCTGAAAGTTTCTTGAAGAGAACTGTTATACAATAGAGCAATGCCCATACACCCTATACAAAGTGGAGAGTTGTATTCCTACACCTTAAACGAAGTGGAGTGGTATATTCAAGTTTTTTTTTTACCAAATAGGAAATATTCAAATTTTATAATTACAAGATAAAAGTATGAATTGGTTGAAAAAATCAAAAAAAAAAAAAAAAAAAAACATTAAAAGATCTTTCATCTTATTCACTAAAGAAATATACAAAAATTATGAGGAAATATTTTCCAAGGTTTATTTCCAGGTTTTCCCTGAGTTTGCCAGGTATTCAAGCAAATCGTTTTCAACAAAAAATTAACGATATTGCCTAAAACCTCCCTAGAATAAAGGAACATGCTAAATCAGTATAATCTATTTCTAAAAAATGTAAAATAGACACTATAACCATGTAATTTAATAAAAAAAGTTATTTAAACTGTAGCTGAACAGGGGAGCATAAAGAAGGACATGGGTAAACTAGTAAAAAAAAAATTCTCTTAAAAATATGATTTGTACCATGTAATAAATGTTGATTAAATAATATTCATAAGAAGTAAAGGTAACAAAAATATTATATATTGTTCCAAAAAAAAAAAAAAAACACTTGTTTGGTTTTAAAAGCTTGTGTAACTGACTTTTTATCATTTCTATTACTAATAAAGCTTTTGCAACAGCCCTTTTAATAGTTCTCTAGAAAAGTGTTGCATCAATTTTGCTTCTTTTAATACTTCATGAAAAATGAAAGCTGTAACTGCATCTTTAACAATAAAAATTTATCATGTGTAACAGATTTTTCGACAACTTTCTCAACATATCTTACAGTATAAGCCATAGTAATAAAGTACAACAAAAAACTTTGAACAAGTTGAGCACAGGTGAAAAAACATTTAATCAAGATTATTTTATAAATAGAGTTTATAATGCTTATTTAATAATTAGGTTTGATACAAGAAGTCTATTGTTTGTCAATTTGAGGGTTACCTATTTGGTGAAAAATTCAAAATGACTCATTATGGTACTGGAGAAGGAAGCAGCGTAATCATTAGGCTAGCATTTAACATGTTAAAAGGGCTGAACACTACAGAAACAGTTTAAAACTATTTTTTTAAATTAAATTTTTTTTTTATTTAAAGATTTCAAACTTTTTCACATGATATCAACTTTAAAGAGTATGTTATAAAGAGCAAACCTTTTCTAGAGCATGAATTGCAAACACCGGACCTTGATGAGCTTGCACTGTACTGTTCAAAATCTCTTCTTTCCAAATGTACACAAGACCACTCAGGGTTCCTGAAACAATAATCCCGGGTGTCTTAGGGTAAGTAACACACAACTGAGTATCTGCTTTACCAACGTTTCCATAAGTTCCCCGTTTACCTGTTAAACCACCACCTGTTTGAGTCCAAAATTTGATGTGACGTACACCAACTGTAACTAACTTATCAACATTGTTTGAATCCCAGCGTACCTCAAAAATCTTGTCTTTATGGGCCCTGGATAAAATATTTGAAATAAAGCGTCATGGATATGCTCTTCAGTTTAATTATGTGAAAGTTGATTTAGACATTAATATAAAAAAATATTCAGGACCTTAAATCATGTTTGATGAAAATAAATTTTAAATTCCAAGACTGACTTAGAAGAAGCTCCTTAAAATAAATAAATGATTGATGTAATCAATGTTCTGTAGTAAATAATGTTTTTGAGCTAAAAACAAAGCTTTGCTGATTGGTTTAATATATTAGTTTCGTTTCTGCAAAATTCAGAAAATTTTTAAGGGCTAGCAGTGAAAAATGCTTTTGTGAAAAAAATATAACCAAGAAGACGGTATACTATTTTTGCTACTAACATAAAATTAGTGATACATATAAAGATATTTTGACCTAATTTGGATATTATATACATATATCTGTCCGTGCAAAGAAACTTTCATTTTTATCGAGAAATTAATTTGCAGCAACGTCAATAGCTGATTGGTTTTTAATAATTATCTTTAAATTGACTTAATATTCTACCATCAAAATTTGATTTAAATAATAAAAAAAATCCATTTAATTCATATCTTATATATATATATTGGAAATTATCAAATATTAAACCAATTGCGTTTTGTTTTAACGTCGACGTGAAAAAAAACAAGCATTTAGTATTTTTTCTCAAAAACTATCACTAAAAAAAAAAATTCTTAAAAATTAATTTGGGCAGAAGTAAAATTTAAATTTCTGAGAAAAATGTAAAATGACGTAGTTTCGAGATCCAATGAATTTGTTTGAAATAGTGAGTAGCTTTTTCTTCTTATAAAGTTTTACGTCCATTTTCCATGCTAGCATGGGTAAGAAAAACTATGCAACAATTATCAAGTTTATTATTTTAACATCATCTAAAACTTCAGCAGAATTGGGATAATGTATTGAAAAAAATTTTTTTTGAGAGCTGTTATTTGGGCTTGGGCCCAGTACCTAAAAAGGAAAGTTTTCAAAAAATGGTGATTTGGGTCAAAAGACACCTTGTGTGATTTTTTAACTTCACACAGCCATGGTTTCCTTTATGATCCTTTAACTTACAGCAAAATCAAAAAAAAGAATAATAATAAAAAAAATGTAATTCAAAAAAATTGTTTATAGGTCTAAAAAAAAAAAAACAAATTTGGACATATTCCGGGCTGGAAATCAAGTCGTTTAAAAATTTTCTTTTTTTTCACACAAGAAAAACTAATGTATGACTACTGAGAAAGTATTACAGATAAAGGAACATGAATTAATTCATAGTACTTTGATGACTTTGCTGGAAGTCCAAAAAATATTCATTTTAGCAACATTTTGGAAGACAAACTGCACTTGCCATCAAACAAGTTACAAATGAAATCAGAGTTTGTATAGATTACTATAGGCTCAAAACACTGAAAATACGGATTAATAGAAATTATTGCCGCTGACATTCAGGCTACAGAGTAACGTTCATGAGAAGAAGAAGATCAAATAATTATTTAAAACTGTAGAGAACAAAACATTTTGATGAGTTGCAGAAAACCAAACTGCCACAAGATTGTATAAAATTAGATTGCTAATAGAGTGTACAGATTCTTTCTTCTTAGGTTGTGATTTGCTATTGATTATAGCTTTGTTTTTCCAGTCGAAGGTATAATATTTTTATTCTGTGCTTATATTTTTCTATTTGTCTTAATGTGCATTGACTTTGTATTTTTATGACCAATAATTTTTGATAAACCAACTCATTTCATAATAAATCATAAATAAATAATTTATCTATACCAAAAACACTAAGACAAACCAGCCAAATATGAAAACAGATCATATTAGCTCAATAAATTTTCCATACATTCCTACACCTAATGAAATTTTTAAATGTTTGTTTTTTTTTTTTGTTTTTCTACAGCATCCAAATAAGCTTTTAACTGTATTGCGCTCTTCGGAAATATTGCATCCAAAAGAATCTCCTGATTTAATTGATAAGAACAACATTGTCTACCATATTCCATGTGAAGATTGTCCTTCTGCCAGCTATATCAGGGAACTCAAAACCACAAGAATATAACAACACAATCAAGAAAGCCGAATCAAAAATAACTGCACAATATTGTTGCGGAAAAAATTATATCCTTAAAAAAGGAAACAAAATCATCGTTATTAATAAAACACAACCCATCTTTTGCAAAATTTGAAAATCTATATATACACTATATCAATAATCCAACTACATCATACAATTTCTCTAAAATTGGGCTCTCTTCAATAAGTCATAAAGCTTTGTCGTCCACAGTCCGTAACTAATTGTATGACCTTCTTCATATAAATCTTAATTTGCAGTTCTTAAGTTACAGATGATGAGAAGATCTTCTGATCTTGTGGCATCCTGAGCCTGCACGTCTCGAAAAGTTACCAAAATAAAATTTTTGAATTCATATTATTTTTTGCTTTTCTATTTCTATATAAGCTTAATTCTATTCTATATTTTGCAAAACCACCTTTTACTAACTCAGTGAATAAAAATTAAATTTCAGTTAGTGAATAAAAGAAACAAAACAAAAAATTGAATAAATAGCACATTTTTGTCATAATTTTTACAATTTTGACTTTGAACTGAAATGGCACAAAAGAAAGAAGTGAAGAATTTAATAAATGACCTAGCACTGGAAAGTTTTTCTCCTCTTTTCCAATCCCAGATAATTAAGCAATGCTCATCATCCAATCCAATACTTGCTAGCTTTTTGCCATCAGCTGTAATGAGAAAAAAAAAAAATTCAAACATCTTGAAATTTTAAAAAGCATCTCCTTAAAATTCCACAAACTTATTTTATAAAAAGCTTAACCATATGTTCTAGGGTTAATAGGTTTTTCTCAGGAAATCATTCCTTCCACAAACTCTAATACTTTAACTTCAATGCTAGAAAAAAAGTTTTTTTATCATACCTTCAACTAACAATTTCAATTGATTAATTAATTTTATAAAATTAAACAAACAATAATCTAGAGGGTAACATAAAATTTATGCATTATTATGGCTTCTTTCTTACCTGAGAAATCTAATGCACAAACACCTCTAGTGTGCTGTCCTTTTAAAATTGATATAGGTTTTAAAGTATCAACATCCCAAATATGTATTGTTGGATCACGACCAACCTTAATAAAAAATTGATTTTAAAAGCAATTTGATAGTTAGATTTGTTCGAGTGCAATTATTATTCCCGTGCGTTCATACATCCTTTTTTTTTTCTATTTATTTTCTGAGTAAGCTCAAATAAAACACAAATTTTTCTGAGTAAGCTCTAGTTAATTAACTTTCAAAATTGTAAATTTCCAGTGATAAAAAGACTTTCCAGATCAGATAATTTCCCAGGATTTAAAGAAAAAATATACAACAATTTCCAATAATATTAAAATGAGAAGTTGTTTACCCATCCTAAGATTGAAAATAACATAATAATTAAAGAAAAAAACATGCAATAGTATTTACTCTTTGCCACGTTATAGAAGAGAACTCTTCATGCAAATTCCAAATCAAATCCTAGCATTTATATAGTTTAGTAGAAGACTCAAAATTCCAGAAGTAAGGATAATGATAACAAGCACTCTAGTAACTAATGGACTCCCAGACAATCTATTTGATGAAAACTATAGAAATTTTAGTTATACTTCATAATGAACAACTAAATAATTATTCAAAACACATCAATTAAAATCTGAATATAACATTCTTTTGTCATATTAGAAATTATATAAAAATTACCAATAATAAAAATAAGAAATGTGTTAGTAATTTAAGCTTAGCAGGGCTGCAAATAACAGACATGACGTCCAGCACAAGCTGAAATCTATCGGACAAAAATCCCAAAAAATTTAAATGGAAGTAAACAAAAATGTATCAATTTGCATTCTTATTTCAATTGCATTTCTCATTAAAGAAAGTAGTGTTCGTAGCTTAAAGTTAACCTCTTCCTGTCATTGAAGAGTTGTATAGTAGTTTTATGATCTGATATTTTATAGTTTGAAAATTCTTTTTTTCAAATAATCTTTTTCAGAGATTATGGTAAGAAAATATAAAATTATACATCCATCTTCTTTCTATCAATAATAAGAACTTTTTTTTCCTTCGTTCTTAAGAAGAAATCACCAAAATTTGATGTTTAAAATTTATCATAAGCAAACAATAAAATTTATGTCTTTCTCTTTATTCCAAAAAAAACTACTTGATTATCAATTTATTGATATAACATCCAAACTCTTTATTAGTAGCATCTTTTGTAGAATTAATCTTACATTAATATGAATACATTATTTCACATAAATACATCAAATTTCAATTTCTTTGAATAGCGCTTTTAATAGCATATTTGCACATTATTATATTTGTACTTTAACTGTCTTTTTGTCATAACGTTTTAAATAATTGTCAAAATTATTAATTCCAGATATAACTACAACTAACACCACTATTAATATCACCACCACTAATAAACCCACTTATAACGCTAATAACGCCATTAGTAGTACCACTACTATTATAGTTACGTTTCCATGGCTATGACTATGTCTACCACTACTATTAATACTATCTTTTACAGAATTTGCTGACCAACAACAAAAAAAAAGAAGATCTTTGATTGATTTTTACATCTTCAAAAAAAAACTTTACCAAAATTATCAAAGAAAAATTGGCAAGTGGTTAATACATAGAACCAAAATTTATTTTACAGAAAGTCCAAAAACAAAGATTGGAAATTATGAACTTCACCGAAACAAAATCGCTAGTAGTCAGCACTTTCTTTTTTTATCATTAAGAATAATTTATGTTAAGCTTCACATTAAAGTATTGAGCGAATCTAAACATTTGAAATTAAAAGAAAATCAAGACATTCTGATGTAATAATTCAACTAACCTGTCCTGTTGCAACAAAATCTTTCATTGGATGAAGGTTTAGACACATAATATCATCGTTATGACCAAGGTAAAACCTCTGTTTGTTCAACTCACGATTGTAAATTATCGCAACTGCTGCTATATGATAGACAATTTCATTGGACTGCGTGTAGAACAAATTGTTTCGGCAATCATAGCCACGGTATCTAAAAAAAATAAAACTATATAATATATTTGTTAGGACTTAAAATTTTTCAAACAATTTTTCTAGCTGCTATTGTTTTTATACAAGCTAAATTAGATATATTTGTGAGCAAATTTGTTAAGACAAACATATTTAAGATTTTGTTTTAATCCTGTCAAAACTTCTAAACAGCTTATTCAAAATAACAAATGTTGCTGCACCAACTTTCAAGTTATATAAGTCACAATGTTTAGAGATTTAACAGGAAATTTTATTGTTATTCAAAACATCTCAGATGATAGAAAATAACAGAGGTAAGAAACATTACCTTTTTAAGATTCATCCTCAGACTAGTATGGTATTTAAACGTAATAAAAATATCCTGATCTAGGATCAGTTTGGGTTTTGTATGTTTTTTTTTATTTAGGAGATTTTAGACTCATAAAAAGCTTTTAACGGGCTAGACAGATTTTTAAAATTCTTCGAAAAATTTTGGTTCAAAAACGTTCAATAATGCTGTAAATTAGAAATGGTTCGGCTGCTTTTTTTAGCTCAAAACATTGGGTAAAGAATGGCTGACAAAAAAACGACATTTGCATACATTCACATTATCAGAAATATAAACAGCTTTGTTTTTAATAAAGACATACATTGCACCCACAAAATAAAAAGATATTTGAAAAAGTATTATCAATAGATGTCAAAAAGGTCAATAGTGAGAAATACTAGAGTGCATATAATAATGTTAGAATAAACCTGCTTACAAGTGTTATAAATATTTAATTTGAAAATTTGATAAAGCTTTCTTAAAGTACCAATATTAATGGAAAACTAAGTATAGCAGACAAAAAAGGATGAGTGACTAGCTAAAATTATCAAAAAAAGTATTATAATTTTGGCCAAACTGGAAAACAATTTAATTTTTTGAAGAAATTAAAGAAGAATCTGGTAGAACTTTCAAAAGAGCAAGTGACCCTGAATTATCAGAAATAGTATTTTCTAAAATCATTCATAATTTCCGCAAAACCTTAACTTAAGTAGAAAGAAAAGAAGTCCTTTTCAGAACAAATTTGACTAATTTAAGGGTCTGTAAACTGGGTCCCACCAAATTTTTGAAACAACTATCAGGCAAAAATTGTCAGAAATAATAACTCATATATATTAAAAAGTTCAAAATAATTAGAGCATAATTTATCGAGAGAAATTTTTAAAAATTTTCAGCCAAATATGGTAAATAAGTTTCAGCACCTAAAACTAACGGAATTTTTGAAATTGACTCCGAGAATTATTGAAGGTGGTTATTCTGGTGAAAAATTATGTTGCATTGTTATTTTTAGGATAACCTAGATATATTTTGAAATTTTCTTGTGCAAACTGATCAGGAGCTTCTTGGAATAATTTAAAGTGGTGATCTAGTGATCATTTGATTCTTTTTGATTTTTTAAGACCACAATTTGAATTGCATAATATTTCCTTATTTTGTAATATTTTAGGATCTTTAATGGAAAGTGATAATTTTCTGTTTTAGTGAATTATAATTTAAACTTGTAACTCCAGAAAATTTTGTTACAATCTCAGAAATCGTTTCTTCCTTCCTTCATGGTAATCTCTTTTAAAATAGTAAGAAAAAATCAATCATTTTGGCATGTAACATGTAACAGAAAAAACTGCATTGGGCAGTGAAAGCTTATTTTTTGTAATGTAATTTATCAAATGTAAGTGTACAAAGTTTAAAAACTCTTTCCTTACCCAAAAACGTGCATAAGATATATAGACTTAGATGGCGCAGCTGGCCGTTGTTTTTTTGAACCATCTGCGTCTTTCATTTTTTTCTGGATTTTTGGTAGATCTTCTTTATATACATCTCTATCATAACTTTTGCTGATTTCCTAAAATGTAGTCTTTCACAATAAGCAGTTTTAGAATATTTGGCTACTTTGAATATAAATTTTTTAGTGAAGTTTTCAAAGAAATTTACAAATATTTCATTAAAATTTACCAAAGTTAAATTATCCTTTAGGTTGCTAATAACCATTTTTCTTAGATTTGGTTGTTTCCACCTGTATTTGGTTTCCTCAGGAAATAACAGCACTTAAAATAAGTAATTAATCTAAAATTAGTTCTGAATACCTTTTTATTGTCTGCAGACGATGAATTCTAACTAAAATTCTGTGTTCTAATTTACCAAAATCTTATTTTATTAACAGATGACATCCTTTTTTTGCAAAAATCAGTCTTTATACATCTTTCTTAAACTTTACAAGTTGGCAAATATTATATCAAAACTGACCTCTTTTCAATAATCTCAGGCATGCCACGCATACAAACATTTATAGATGGTGTAATACTCAACAATGTTATAACGAATTTTGAACCACCTGTAATTGTGTGTATTTGTATTTAAATGACCTAGTCAGGTTTCCAACCCATATAGTTCAGAATAAATTCAAATAATTCAAATTTAAGATAAAAATATTTTGAATTCAAAGGAAAGGTATATTATCAACATATTATCATTAGAAAAAATTTAGTGAATTAATGTAGAAACTAAATAGATGTTAACATTATATTTTTCTTATGAATTAATGAAAAGCAAGTAAGAAATATTTATTGCAAATTATAATAGACAGCAATAAAATTTTTGGGCAATCGAAATTACCTCTTGCAATTGGCCATTTTTTGTCGACTGGAAAGCAATTTACTTATTTATAGAGTGGACATTAGAAAAGGGCCGTTTTTTGTCGATAAAAGGATATAAAATTTGGACAAGGTTGTACGGTATACTATTGATATGTTTGACTTCATTAAACAAGTGAATAGAATCTTTGATTTTGCATGAGAGTTGGCTTGATTCAGCGTCTATTATAAATTTTTAACCCCAGTCCATTGCGTGGACTTTTTGCCAGCAAGGTTGAGAGATTTTGTTGTTTTACATAGTTGACATCCTAAATTTTTGCAAGTTTTGGGAATTACGGGATGTTTATAAAACTTTGATGGAATTTGCGGCATAAAGTTTCTGCTTTTTGGGTGCAATAAAATCTTTAGTATAGTTGTTAGTGGTTAGTATGGTGTTTAGATGTTTTGAAGATCTTTTGGACCAGTGGTTATAGATTTGGCACATTTAAATTCAAATATTTAAGCTTTCTTTAACAGAAACTATTGAAATTTAAATTTAGATACTGGTAAGTGTGCACTGGTTTATGATTTTGACAGAAAGAGACTTATTATCGTGGCAAGTCACATGTGCGTCAAGGATTGACACACATGTGATTGACACACAGATGATTGAGCCATTAGATTCATTTTCAATAGTAAATTTGATTTTATTATGAACTTTGTTTATAAATTCGAATGATAATTGCTTGTAAGCTCAATTTAATAATAGCCAATATGTCATCAATAAAACGTTTCCAAACTTTAAGTGGGTATGAAGTGGCAAGAAGAACAAGTGATTCGTGGGATTGCATGTAGATTTTGGCAATAACAGACAAAGTAGGATGACAAATAGTAACACCGTTTGTTTGATTGAAGAACTTCCCATTGAATTTAGACCAATTTTTGTTAGTACGAATTTTACAATATCAAGAAGATTTTCAGATAGTGGTGTTTTGTTTTTTGATTGGAAATGATTGGAACATTAGTGTAGAGCCAGGTAAAATCACATGAGACCATACATTAGTTAAGTTAGACTTCAATATTTTGTAGGTAGTAAGAAAATTCTTGGTAAGTAGATGATTTTGTATAAGTTGAAAGAATATTTGCATTATATTTTGATAGCAGTGTAAAATAAGATTGGGCAAATATTTTGTTAGCGCAATGAGTTTTCGGGTCATTTAAATGTTTGACAGGTGTTAGATCTTTTTAGCGGAAGATATGCACCAATGCTAATATGCTTGTAACATTTTGAAATAATCTTCTTTATCAATAATAACAGTAGAGCACCTTGAGGAAAGAATGATAATGCTATCACGTTGTTTTAAGGTTTTGACCTTTTTTCTTGAAATGTTAAATTAGGGACAGTTTTACGAAATTGATGTAGTGGAAGACTTGCTTTAGCACGGATATTTCTTCTTTAGAAAGAGTACGAACTGAGTCTTCAACAGATGGTTGTAATAGGGGTGAATGAAGAAGTTGAAGAATAATTGAGACATTTTTTAAGCAACAAATTTTCATTTTTTGATAAGGTATCAGATGATAATTCGGTTATCCATCTGTTTTGAACAAAGGTGTTGTGAATACTGTATTCTGAACACAGTAAATACCCTTTATAATACTTTTAAAAAAACAAAATAAGTGTGGATGGATATAAGAGTAGAAATAATATAATGAAAACATTGAGCACAATAAAAAATTTTGATGTACCAGAGATAAAAACTGATAAATTAAAGAAAAATTTAATTGTAGACTTAAATCTAAAATTAAAAAGTGTAAAATTTAGTAAAATGGGTAGATTAGTATTCACTCACAAATTCAAAATTTTTTGCATAAGTTTTTTATGATAATAGATTTTCCAACACGGCTAAACTACTATGGTAGTATACATTTCAACCAACCCAAGAAAAACTAAATTAAATTGCAGACCAATCGATAACACCTAAAAAAGTATGCCACAGGGAAAGAATTAATGACACTGCTCAAAAAATTTTTACATTACCCACATGCCAAAATGACTATAAATATTTTTTTTCTAAAATCAAAACCAAAAATTGCTGCAGATTCTAAACATAATCACATGAAAAAAAAAGTAAAATAATTTTAATTTTTTGACTAGGTGAGTGAAGAACAGAAAAGATAAAATGTTTAAAATAGTTGATACGTCAAAAAATCAATGACCAATTTCATGAAACTAGCTATGGGCTTGATATATATTTTTTTAAATTTCCCAAATATTTTCCAACAAACAAATGCTTTCATACAAATGTAATTTTTGAAGAGAAGAAAACAAAACAAACTAATGGCATCATTACCGATTGATAAGCATTGCAAAAACATTTATTTCAAGGCCTGTAAATTTATCATTAAAAGTATTACCTGCTCTATATCACTGTCTAGTGGATTTACATCTGAAAGATCTGAATCACTTTGTTCATCTGCTGAGTCTTGATGTACCCCACCTGCTATACTTCCCACATCAGACATATCATCTGTATATCCCTCTGGAATAACACGCCATTGAAAAACAGCATGGTCTGCCCCTCCAGTAGTGATAAGATACAGACCATCTGTTGAAAATCGCGCATTTGTAACATGAGCAGAGTGGCCAGTATATTTACGGAACTTTGCACCTAGAAAAACAGAATTAAATTAGATATTATCTCAGAATAATTTAACCTTTTAAACTATCATTAAATGAGATTGAGATAAACCTGAGTTACTTTCCCTAAAGCTTAAAACTAGTCATCAACAATCTCAAACATTTTAGCTATTCATATGTGTAAGCTATTTTGTATTCTTATATTTTTGATAAAAATGATTATTCATAAAAATTTCAAAAATTTTTTGCTTGGTATTTCGATCACTGGTAATAAAATTGACGTCTTTAACATAATTTAACATAAATGCTATTTCTCCTAAAACAACCCAATTTAAAAAATACATGAGTTGATAAAATATTACAGAAAATACAAAACAATAACCTAATATGTGACAAAAAGCTATACTCTATTTAAAATCCTTATGAAACAAAGTGTTCTGGACTGACTTAAATAAAAGATAATCAATATAATGCATTTGAAAAAGTGTGTTTTCTATGACACAAAATAAAATTTCTTTTTACAAATCAGAATCTTTTAGATTTTTCTATGAGAATGGTTTGTTGTTACTGCTCTCAGACTGAATTATATCAAAAACAGGTTGCTCATATAACCTAAACTTTACAAAGGTTACAAAATGTAAAAATAAAAGCCTCATGAAATGCGGAATTTGAGGGGTAAATATATTTAAAAAAAAAAGACGATTTTTACAAAATAGGTCTAAATATCCACGATAATAACCCAAAGAAAATTCTAGTCTAAATACCTCAAAAAATCTTAAATTGTTTACGTGCATGATTGAAGATAACTTCAAAACTCGAAATAACTCAGGAATGCCTGTCAATCTTCGTGATTAGTGAAAGTAAAGAAATTAACTATCAGTTGAAATACTGGCCGATCACTATTTATACAAATTGTAATTTTTCTTTTTTTCTGTTTTATAGCATATTTCCAAAATTTTATCTACTGGCATGGTCAAAGGGGGATATGCTATTAAAATTATTAAATATATTTAAAGTTAAAAAAAAAAAAAAAAAAAAAAAAAAAAAAAAA
>JAUZNK010018038.1:0-21548 GCA_035046665.1 Euphysa ruthae
GTGTTAATAGGGTTAAGGTGTCCTGATTTTTTGGTACTTATTTCTTGGTTACTGGTAAAAAAAAATTCAGCGTTTAGTGAAATTTTAACTCAGATTTACCAGAATATTTTCCTTTTTTGTTTATTTCAGTTTAGCATAATGTTAAAATAAGCAACTAAAAGACCAGTGAAACATGGAACTGAATAATCCTGTTAGTGAGAATTACTTTAAGTTGTTAGACTATTCAACAACGGATGATGACACAGTTATCATAAAAAGCTGCAAAACAAAGCCCTCTCATCTATGTTATGACTCACCATCCCAAAATTACATCAATGAATTTTGCAATGATGAAAATATTGATTTCCAAATATCAAAATCAGTTGTTAAAACAACCACTTTACCAACATTCCACACATTAAAAAAGGTTGCTGAACAGAAAACTTCAACGGATCCACTAGTTATTCAATCTAGAATACAAAAAGAATCCTGCAGGGCCCCTAAAACTTGCAATGACAATAAAAAAGGAAATATGAATAGTGCTGAAATTAATTTCCAAGATAGTATTCTGTTTAAAAGTAATAATAATAATCCTATCTTAACTCATGAACCTGCTGCAAGTATACAGTATACTCAAAGTTCATCACAAAATTTCTCAAAAAGTTTTATTCAAAGTCCTCTATCTTCAGATGCTAAGCATTTTTACGTGGATAAAAAATACCCATCACAAACTTATGCGCATTCGATTCAGTATCTACGACCAGGTATATCTGCCTCCATGAGCGATACTGCTATTTTAAATTATAATTTTCACCAAAAAAATACTTTTCAACCGTCTCTTAACTACTCCACTATTTCGGCTCAAAAACCTGAAATTTATTCAAAATCATTAGCATTTCAAAATCAAAATCTAAAAATTAATATTTATCAACCAAAAAATTTTCCAGATCAATGGGAAGATAGTTGAAGGAGAACTGGAAAAGAACAAACTCAAGGTATTTCAAACTCAGTTTTTACACACCAGTCAATTCCATTCATAAATGGTGGTGCAAAAATTCAGGAGCAAAAGCAATATTTAAAAAAAAGCTTGGAAATGCA
The DNA here is from genome assembly GCA_035046665.1 of Euphysa ruthae. NCBI lineage: Eukaryota > Metazoa > Cnidaria > Hydrozoa > Anthoathecata > Corymorphidae > Euphysa > Euphysa ruthae. The sequence continues at coordinate 1,078 of JAUZNK010018038.1, forward strand.
ACAGGAATCACAAAATTTTAATGAAATAATGTTTTCCATTTATCAATCAAAGAAATTAAACGCGTTTGGAAGAAAAATTGTGCAAAATCAACAAATAAACTTTTCAAATAAAAAGAAAAGTAATCAGAAACCAATGATATTGCAAAAAGAAAATTTAAGTGTACAACAATCTAAACAATTTTCAAATGCGAGGAAAATAATACAGAAACCAAATTTCACAGTTGAAAACCTTATGAAACCATCTAAGCCTACTGTTCAGAATTTTTGTTATAAAAGCAGAAATTTGCAATATTCTAAAAGTCTTGACCTTGCTATACAAGAAGAACATGTCAATTCATTTGCTGATAAATTAATGAGAGAGACCGACGATGTTCAGCTGAATGCACACTCTAATGTTCCTGTATATTCTGGCATCAGCACATTACCACAACCTTACTACAATCCAGATATGCCAACCGTTAATCAACAGATTGGATTTTTTTACAACTATCCGATTCTTCCTATTTCTCATTCCAATGATCAAAATGAAAACAGTCATCAATCTATTCAATATCCTCACTGCGCTAAAAGTTTAAGTCTAGCCCAAGAACATAAACAAGATTATGACGCACAAGGGATTACATTTCATACTGCTCATACTCAAAAATTCCCTGCTAGTGAGGCTGGTAATACTGATTCATCGACAACATCCGATATCATTTCTCAAGACTATAAATCAAGTATTACATCAATTAATGACCTCAACAAAATTGACTGTTCAGACTTTATTAACAATTCATTTCGAGATAATTCTCTTTTGCAGGTGTCAAATCCAGATTCTAACAATAACTTTTCATTGCCCATGACTCCTATAAACACCCCAAAACAAAAAATTTCAACACATTCACAAGATGAAGTAATTAAAAGGCAAGCTAATTGTTACGACAAACCAGCAGAGGATAAAATAGCAAACAAATGCCAGTTACATCAAAATAAAAATTCTTTGAAGAGGAGAGTGAAAGATGATATTCAATCTGAAAAAATAAATGCAAAAAACTGTGGTAATAAACGATCTAGAAAAAATGTATGTAAAACATCCAACATTGATCATAGTTTCCCACCTTCTTATCTTTCACATGGTAAAACAAAGGGTATGCTGGGATTAAGGAAAGAGCAAAAGCAAATAAAAAATATTGGTAAGTCTAAATTGATTTTTGGACTCCTGGAAGCCAAAGAGGTCCTATAATACCTTCTCATAATACATGTTTGTTTAACCCTGAATTAATTTTTTCAAAAAAACCGAAAATTGGACAAATCACAATTCATTTCTTTTTTATAGTTTCAAGGTTCGATGTGAATTAGGGAAATTTGCTTGGCTGTATGGTAAGATTTGTCAAATGTTAAAGTTGACCAAAAATATTTTAATATTGAGAGCTAGTATTTGTTATATAAGCCTTGTTATGTTAATAAGGCTCCATATATTCAGTATACCTTCCTATAATTTTCACTGATAGAAAAGGTTCTAGGGAAAACTCTGATAGAAGAATCACTTGAATACCTGATATTAATAACTACAGTGTGGCAAGCACTGTCAAGTTTTGGAAATTATTATAGATTTTTGAATTTTAAGCCCTATTAACCTGCACCAGGAAATGAACCATGGAAAATTGGATTAAAGGGGTTCTGGTAGATGCGGAAAAGATATGTTAATGTTTAAAGCATATTTCTGTAGTGGTCTCTTTTTAAAGGCAAATTTAGCAGGTTTTTGTTTCAAAGATTTAAAATAAAGTGATTGGTTAAAGTTTTCTCCATGGCAAAAAACTATAATAAAATAAGTCTTAAACCCAGGATAGGTTTAACAATTGAGGTTTTGAATAAAGAATTTGAACAGAATGTTCCAGGTTTTTACTCAAATTTAAATTTTGTATAGATTTTTGTTAATTCACGTGATGCCAAAAGTCTGCTTGATAATATTGGTAATTTGTGTCTAAATTTTTAAAGTAATTTTTATAAATTTTTGTTTATTTATTTAGGCTCTTAATTGCTATTCTTTTTATCAAAAGAATCTATACACAGGCCTGGTTTAATTTTCATTTTGTGTAAGATTTTATGCATAGTGCAGAAATTTAAACTCAAATGTTGCAGAATAAATAATTTTTGCTCCACTAAATCCTTTGCTTTGTACAATGGTCATTCCCTTCACAGTCTATTTTTGTCCGCTAATAAGACTTTCTTTTTGTTTGCCTGAGGGTTGCCTAGAAACTTTTATATTCACTTCAGTGCGCATATATGCAGTGCTCAAGATAAAAGCTGTGGTTAATTACCACTATAATTATATAACTGATTAATGTAATTTATGGCCATCATTAATATTAATATTTTTACTCATTACTTTAGTTAAATCTTAATAATAATTTGTTAAGTTGTGATTGAAATAATATAAATATATATTTTTTTGACAAGCTTTTGAATCGTAGGATGAATTATTAGCATTCTTTGAAATGCTAATAATTGTAGGCAACGATTCCAAAAATATCACAAATTGAGTATAAAAATAAATATTTTGACTGTAAATTTTAACATGTGATTTTTAACATGTTTTTTTTTTTTATTTCCAGAAAATAATAAAATGTTATATTTATATTTATTATAAAGGTTTAAAACAATTTATAGATGAAAGTGTGAAAATCCCAGGAAATTAAGAAGATTAATTCTGTGCACCTGATGAAGAAAGAATAATCTTTTTTTGGAATTCTAATGTCTGATAGATATATGGAGTTTCAGAGGATTTGAGTTTTTTATTTTTCCTATAAAAATAAATTTATTTTAAAAATTATGTAAAAAGTTACTGATGTAGATACAGAAAAAAAATTTGATTGAAATTAAACATGCATTTCACCAAAAATTGTGATGAAATTTGTAGAATTTTAACAGTTTAAATTAAGATAAGATTTAAAATAAGAGAAGTGACTGCTAAATTTTTAATTCTACAGGTAAAAAGAGCATTGTTGATTTTTAAATATTTGGATAACTCCTGGTGTTTTAAAATTTTCTAGAATTCCATTTCAAATTATTTTATAATTTGTTTTTGTTATTTCTGTTAAGCATGCTTAGGTAATTATGTGGATTATAAATTCAATCATGACAAAATTTCATTTTATTTGCTAGTATTTTATTAACTTTGCGCAATTTAGTTTTTAAGTAATTAAGTGCCCATTCTGATTCGTAATAATCATGATGAAGGAACATTTATTTTTACTCAACTGATTTGTTTTCTGTAGATTTCCCAGTCATCGATTGTTATGATTGTGGAATATTGAGTGAAACACAGAGTTGTATACACATTGAAAGGCGTCGCATCAACAAACCAAACCCTTCCTCAAAGCACAATATGGGATTGCGTAAAAGATTTCTTGAAATACCGCAGGATGTCCTTAAGATTGAATTGCCTCTTAATTGCAAATCAGAGAAATTCTGCACAGATGTAGACACAAATAAACTCTTGTTGTGCACTACAGAATCTTCTCAGGAGAGGTTGACGCCAAAACTTTCTGTACCTTCAAATGTATTAACACCTGACTCTACTAAAGAAGACCAATTTGTTTACGAACCGTCTTTAGACATTGGTTCAGTGATGCCGGTGTTCCATTTTCCACTAAAAAAACTTCCCTGCGATTCCATGTCTATTGAAGAAAAACTTGATGTATCACCAGTGTTGATTCCTAAAAAAAGTAAAACAAAGAACAATTATAAACTTAGAAATAAGTATAAAAAAAGTAAATTAAGCAGTGAAAGAGAAAATGATATAGTATCACCTAAAAATTTAAAAAAGAAAAAAATGGTTAAAAAAGAAAAGAAGCGGAACAAGCATGTGTATAAGTTGAGGTTGCGGAAACCTCCTACACCCAAGTTGAAGCTGAAAACCTCTACATATTTTACTAGAGTTATTTTCAAAGATCATTACTCCCCTAAAGAGTTTCTTGATCCATTCCATCAAGAAGCTTCTCTGATGACAGCTAAACTTCTAGAATGTATTGAACTTGGTGCTCTTATTCCAATTATCATCAAAGCAAAAACTATAGGTAATTTAATTAACTTGTTTTTAGATATTCTTTAAGTTTTGATTAGATCTTATATTTTCAATGGGGTAGTGTTTGCAAATTATTTATGTACCACCAATAATTTTTGTAACTTATTTATGTAATTATTGTTTATTGTGCATTTACCATGACTGTTATTCAAATCGTAACTAAAGCATGAAAATTATAACGTTTAGACAAACTAAGAAAGTTTCTAAGTTCACAAGTTTATAGCAGGTGTTTTAAAGATCATCAATATGTCAGTACTAATCTATCTGAGTAAATTTCATACCTTTTGTATTAATTGAATTTCACAAAGTTTATACTGAAATTTCTTGTTTTCATTTTTATTCTTAATTGTATTTGAAAAAGCGTTCATGACATTCCATGTATTGATTACAAGAAAATATCTTTTAAGGCATAAAAAAGCTGTTTATTGAAAATAATATTTTACCAAGAAACCATGAGGTGAACATGGAGCAGATAAATTTAAGTTAAGATGACTTTGTTATTTTTTTAAATAAACTGCTTATTTCCATACAAAGTGTGAACGCCAATTTCTTGGTTTCCTTATTAAACTATGGTACGCTGATGGGTACTTTCTTATTTTACCCCCTTGAACAGTTATTTGCAGATATTTTTCCCTCTTCAGTTCTATGTTGTTATTAAGCTAAGAGAATTTATTCTCATTGTGTATTGTTTTTTAATCTGATAGTTTGAAACAACTGTTCTCTTATCTATAAAAGCAGTTCATAAAAATTTAACAGCTCAGATTTGAATGCAATCAGTTTTCGAATGAAATCAGTTGTCAACTGCAAAATTAATTTTTTAAACATGCATTGGTTCACGACATGGATACAATTTTGGCATTCCTGCAAAGAGGTATTTCATATAATAACTGCCAATGTGTAAACTATTTAAACCCAGTGGCAATTAACTTGAGAGACAGAGGGGATCTTTGGCATTGCCATTCTCGTGGCTGTCATTACAAAATTGGACTTCGCAAAGACATGTGGTTTGAAAATTTAAACTTACATTTTAAAAAAGCTATCAAATACATGTTAGAGCCCAGACTTGTAAAGCATTAAGCTATTATTCTTATTAATTTTTGAGTAATAAGAAAGAAATTTAAGATGCTGATTTGTGTTTGCAATATAATTCCACCAAAAGATATTTGATATATGATTTTCAGCAAAGTAGTTGTTGGGTTCATTTTCAATAGTGAACCTAATTTGCTGACAAAGGTTGTTAAAGGCTTAGAAGGAAAATTAAAGGAGAGTTTGTTTACTGATCACGGTTACGTCGTTTACAAAGTTTAATCATACTTTTTTATGAAGAAAAGTAACAATTAAAGTAAGAGATTCGTGTAATAGCATATGAGTAATTCCAAGTCAATCCATCCAAGGTATGCAACCCTATAAAATAGATTTAGTTGATTTCTGCACCATGAATAGTAATTTTCAAAATAATAAATCTAAAATTTGAGCTTTCAATTCCCAGCGGTTCTCGGGTTATCACTGCTTAAATTTTTAAGCCCTGTGTCAAAATCTATCATTTTGAATGACGTTATTGTTTTTAAAATATGTTCTATAAAATATATAGGTGTAAAATTTGTACCTGTGCACTTTTGAAGGTTTAGAATCCAAAAAAGTTTGAAATCCACTTCTGCAACAAAAGATACTTAAAATTAAACTTGTAAGTATAATTTTTAGCTTGTACACAAGTCACAAAAAAGGGTTTGGTCAAACAGATATGAATTTGAAATTTTCAGAATTAGTTAATGAATGTTTCACTTATCCTTATATCATTTAATTTTTTAGTCTAGTTTGTTTAAAATCACAGTTGCAGTTTTACATTTTTTACTAATCCAATATACTTGTGAATAACAACAAAATGCAAATATGTCTGTTTGGGTGTATCATTTGATGAGAAATAATACTACCAGAAGCTTATAAACATATATACTATTCATTATCAATTAAACTGATCTATTAGTTTTACCAACATTATTATTAATTATTTTCAGACATTTAAAGTTTTGCAAATATAATTTATGGTGTTATGGTGTTATGGAATATCTATGATCTGATTTTGCGGAGCTTTTCCATGATATCAGAAAATAATATCAATTTTGATATTGGCATGTTAACCACAAGTTACTGGGGGTCCATCAGTCACAAAGTGCTTGCTTATTTGTACAGTCATGATTACGTCGTTATCATATTACTTATTTTCATTGGCGGCATAGTATCCACCATATGGTTGAGGATTTTCAGATATAGATCTATCAGGATAACTCAGTCTTATAGTGGGTTGGTTTAAACTAATCAATTTATTTTGTTATTAATATAAAAATGTTTCTTGAGCAGCTTCAAGATATTGAGTTAGACAAATACTTTCGCTTTAATCAGTCGAAAAGCACAGATCTCAAGTAAAAAATTTTATTTGATTGCAATGAAACTGAATTTGGTATTCCTCATAAATCATTTTGCTTTTTGTCAGATGATAGAACCCTTGATACCTGCTTTGAATACGAAATTTAAAAATAACAACCTTTTAAAGTTTTGAAACTTTAACCTGTGAAAAGTTTTGGTGGGCTGCATTGATAGAAGATAAGCTAAGTATATCTTCCAAGTTAACCAAATAAAAAATACAATGTAGTTTTTTATAATAATATAAAATAAATTTTTTAGGATAGTTGTTAACTTAACATTAATTCAGAGGGAATCACTGATATAGCAAGAGCTGATTAAAAGGAGTGACTCCAGATTTTATTAATAAGTACTTAATTAGTCAAAAGCAAGCTGTAAAAATCATAAATAGTTGTAGCTAATTTATTATTTACTATTAATTATTTTATTATGTTTATGAATAATTTTTTTAATTTTTTAAAATTGATTTCATGATATCTTAATTTTGCAACTAAGATATTATGATCTACAGTCTCAAATACTTTTTTTAAATCAATAAAAACACCGCAAGCAATACAGCAAGTGAAATTTTCATTATCGAGAGCATCACGTATTTTTTCAGTTATGCTAATAAGTTGAATGTTTAGCTTGCCTCCTCACGGGTAATCTAAGAAATTTTCATGGCCAAAAAGAAATACCATATGTTGGATCCAAAATGACAATATAATAACTGATATTTGCATACTTTCAACAAGATCATGGCGGTTATATGTTATCAGTAATTCAGATTATAATATAATTATGAGTAATGTATGAATGTAAAGTTTTTTTTATAAATTTTTCAAATTTAAATCTGTTTAAAGTGTGATCTTTGAATATTTAGAAAACTAAAAAATAGTGTTTTCGTTTCTGTGATTTAAAAACAACCACATAAAAAAATTAAACGATGTCATTCCTTAAACATCAACGACACTTAGTTGATGAATTCTGAAAATTCCAATTTCATATCTACTTGGCCACACCCATTTTTTGTGATTTGTGTACATATTATAAATTGTATTTACAAATTCAGTTTTAAGCATCTGTTGTAGCAGTGAACTTGAAACCTATTTTTTTGGATTCTACACCTCCAAAAATACATAGGTACTACATTTTACACCTGTATTATTTCTAGAACAGGTTTTGGTGCAAAAAACAGCAAAATCTATTTATCTAGGTAATATAAGATTGTGCACCAATTTTACCAATTGACAATTTGAAATATCAATGCAATGTTTCTTGCTAATTGTTAGATAATCTCATTTTTGTAAACTTTAAGGTTGGTTGCTGCAAAACTCTTGAATATCGGCAATGACCATATTTTAATGTATAGTTTAATAGTTGAACAAAAAAAAAGTGCCAAAACCAGGAAAAAATAAACAGCAAGCTGAAATTTGGTCAGGTTAGTCAGAATAATGTTTAGAAACACCAAGAAAAGCCGCCATGTTACAGAGGTGGGAATACCCCCAAAAAAACCCCAGAATCCAAATTGGCAGTTATGCACCAATAGGGCAAGAAATAAATGCATCATGAAGAATTTTCACAAAACCATTAGCATTTCCCTCAAAGATAATAAATTCTTTGAATGACCTTTGCAAAGTAATAAAATCTGTCTGCTAAACCAGGTCCTTCAAACTTATGCTTGTTAACCCTCTCAAGGCTGGGCTTTCTTAAACCTTTTCAGGCTGGGTGGAGCCCCAGTTTATATCTTGTTTGGATTGTTCAATTTATTTGAAGTTTGGTAGGTATGTAGGTAGTAATAAAAAGTAGTTCACAGAATCCATAACAACCGCCAAAATTTTCTGACGTTATCAAAATATACAAAAATTTGACCAAAGACTGAAAAACTTCAAACATACTAAAAACATATTTTTACACAATTTTTTGGTCAAAATACCGTTAACAATGAATTTCAGAAAAAGTCCTAAAATTACTGCCACCAATTTTTAACGGTTTCAGAGACCCCCCAGCCTGGATAGGGTTAAAATGTATTCATAGAATACCTCTCTATTTTCACATCCTTCGCCATAAGATTCTCGACATGTTGGTACACAATAAAACCCATTTTTCCTGTACTTATATCAGATTTTTACCACGTTTTTTTTCTTCTTTGCAGTTACACCTGATGACTTTTAAAATGCAAGTTGGGGTCATCTCTCTGTCTCTCATCACTGGAGACAAGATGTTTTCTTTTTAGTGCCAACCTTAGTCTATTGGATCCAATGATAATTCTGCATTATTCAACAACTTTAAAATCGTGGTCTGATGATGTGCTCTTAGGCCATTAAAGAAAGTGGCCCTGTCAGTTGGTATCTTTTCAGGTTGCATAACACCCTTTGCTACCATGCTCATGTACTTTCGGTACCTAAAGTATACAAAGAAGGTTGCTTGCCTATTTTTGAACATTTTAGAAGTTTCTGAGATTGCAGATTTGCACTATTAAACAGGAAGTAGAAAATTTGTGAATCAATCATTGGTGTATATATTAGCCGGGGTATGATCTTTCAAATCTTCTGTAAAAAAACCTTGATTTACCATACAAGACATTCATTACCTTTGTTATGTGAGAGTATCATCTTTCTTTTGACACTTCATTCCAAAAAATTTAGGAAACTGAATTTTTCCTTACCATAAGCAGCTGAAGCTTTGTTACAGCCAGACCATGCGTGGGTGAATAATAAATGTTCTTTCAGTGTAACAATATTTGGATGAAGCGACTTGATCTTCAATCTTTTATGCAGCCTCTCTGAGTAGATTATTATGTCCTGAATATTATATCTTTTCAGTAGATACAGTAATATGACAGCAACATCTGTGTGATCTGCAACAACCACCATAGTATTTTTCATATCAGTAGCCGGAGTGATCACAGTTTCAACAATTGACGCATCAGCATCTCCGCTGCAGTTAGTGGCATTTGGAATCAGATTAGAAATCAGATCGATAAACTGGCTCTGGTGCTCATTCGAAAGAAATCTCTCCTGTATTGTTGGAAATATTTTGATTTCATTGATTATCACATCTTCAGATTTACTTTTCGTCCTTTGCAAATGGTCATCTGATTTTGTTGACAAATCACTGTAACCGTCAATATCAATGGATGTAGTACAATAGTGTTTTCTCACATACTTGACATAAATTTTTGCAAGATCTTGAAATATAGAATTTTTAACCCATCAGACCCTGTGAAGAAGGGCACTCCCATCTATGAAATATGAAGTGAGCTGGGATACTTTCATTCCTCTTTCATTAGAGCCTTCCTAAATCAGGTTTTTCAGATTTGCGCATCAAGGCATCTTTAAAAAGTGATGGAGGATAAGTTGACTTCTCATACTTAAAATATTTCTCAACGTCTTCTTGATGCTGAGCAAAAGCAGTAAGTCTTGTACAAAGGATGCTCAGATCTACATACTCCGTCTGATCATCAATCTTTACAACACTCCCGAGAGATTGAAATGTCATAGGTGGCCTTAACGCTTTATACTTGCAGTAACCAAGGTAGCTCTATCTAGTGTTCAATGAATGGCATAACCAATTGACTCGGCCTCTTTACAGTTTACTTTATCCTTTCCGGTGATAGATACCCATCCAGCAAACAATGATTGTAAGTTTGTATTTGTGAAGGTAAAGGGGTTCCTCCAATTCTTGAAATGTGTGAAATCTTCTAGAACTCGTTTTCGCCTAGGCTCACTTGCATCAGTGTGTTTTTCACTTGTCTTCACAGTTAACCCACTCAAGTCCATTATTACATCATGCACCCATCGAGTCTTGATAGATCGTATCAATGTCTGCTCTATTGTAAGATCGCTCCACAAACCACTGTAGTATCTAACACTTTGCCTTACTGCATGCAAACCGTTCATGAACTATTGATATAGCCATGGTTGTGTGATGTAGATGTCTTGTATTTGTTGTATGTAAAATCTTGCAGACTTAGCATAGCTTATGTGACCAGAAGCTGCAAATAGGTTGAGCATATTCAAAGTGAATTCCACATGAAGAGCCCAATTTGATATTCGTACGGCGAGTATGAAGCTTTTCGAGATATGAACGTAGTGCAGATATGAAATCCATAACTATTGAGTTCTGTTTTTCTTATTCAAATTATTTTTTATGTTTAACAGCGCTTCTTCAAAAGCTCTGAAAATATATGATTCCAAAATGTATCTTCTTGAAGTTTACTATCTGAATCAATCAGTTTGTTTAATTGTGTTTTTAAAACCATATCATCAGTCATTTCCATATCAAAAATCGTCTGAAGAACAGGTGTCATCAAGGTGGCTTCAGTGAAGAAGTGGTCACAAAGCGCTCTTAAAATTGCTGTACCAGACTTTAAATGCACTACAGTATGCTCTGCATAAATCTCAGCAAACAAAGTCTCTAGTCCAGATCCTTTCATCAATTGACATTTACTTCCTAAGAAACTCATCGTTTTGTGAAACCCGGCTAGTCTGCAGACAATATCAAGTTGTGCTTTCTGATTGTCTCAGAAGCTTTAAGCCAAATAGGTTTATCAAAAGTAACTAATGGAACCCCAATTTTTAATTTCTTAGCTTCCTTCCTATGAAAAGAAGAGTAGATTATATGCAATTTTCGTCGGAAGGATTCAAATCTATAATGGGGAGAAACAAAATTCTATATTTTTTATGAATGCCATCATTGATATTGCATGTAATACTTTACAATACTTTTACCAGGCCAATTGTATATGGATTTAAACTTAAGCCTCAATAAGCCATTCACACTTCTACCATCATAGTTAGCAATAGGAATACCTTTATTGGCAAAAAATGTTGACGCATTTTGTTTTTCTTTTGATCTTCTTACTGGTAAATCATTAACTTATGCTAATTGAGATGACACCCATTCCATGGAAAGTTCCTTTTCCAGTGAGAGTAGCCAATTTATGATCTACATTATCTGCCACATTTTGACAAAATATCCCATGATCTACGTTTTCACCCAATGTTTTCGAGTTTTCATCACTCACCTGGCTTTTGTCCTTTCTTTATGATTGAAGTACTATTGCAGAAGAAGCAACATATATTCCATTCAAATCAATCTCTGGCTTTTGATTTTAACCTTTTGGCTTCAGGTGGGGTGGATGAGCTACGTCTAGCATTGGTAAGTTAATAACGAAAGTCTTTGTGTACACTAATAGTTTCACCAGAAATTCCAATACCCTGTAAGTAATCAAAGAGCTCTTCCAAATTCCGTTCACGACTGATCTTTTTCATAGTATTGAAAAACTTTTGGGAGAACTTCTTGCACAGGGCGACCAGATGCTGACAGTTCTTCCAAACATAAACAACAGTGAAGCGAATTGTACATCTGAAGAGAAAAGTACCTTAAAGGAAGATATTTTTACAGGGACATATTTTTGCAGAAGATATTTTCACTGAATTTATTTTCGCGATTTCGCCTCTAAATTGCAAAAATAAATTCCACGATTCTAGCCACATATGAGACAATCGCGAAAGTAAATTCTGCTGAATTAGCTATGTATGGGCCAATTGCAAAATTAAATTCCGCCGCTTTTTTTTTTTTTTTTTTTTCACGTTTTATTTTTCTACTTTTATTTCCTGAAATTTTATACCTTAATCTACATAAATTATAAAGAGATATAGACAACTCACGGAGAAGCGATTTTAACAAATATAGCAATTACAATGACATAAAATGTAAGTTATAATGTTTTTTCTTTGTCACAAGATTTCTCAATAGTAAATACTCTCAGATCATCACCAAAATCTACCATAGAGCTATTTATTACTTTTTGTGATCATTTGGTTTTGTCATCTTCACTTAATCTATGATTAAAAAGTTTCTCAAATTTTAAGAGGCTCATACCTTTTCTTAATTTAATAATACAGCATTAATAATAATAATAAACCAACCAACATCAAACACAAAACACTTCGCAATCACTTCAATATGTTATTCGAACGTTTCATTATTAATACTGCTATAGAAAGAGAGTATACACTTATACAAGTATAGCCTTCATTTTCAGACCCTGGTTTCTATATGAAAATTAATCATCGTTAAATTATCTTTCAAACAAGCTATTTTTCCCTATTGGGCATGAAGGCCATTATTGATTTTGGTGTTTTTTAGGGGTATTTCCACGTCCGAAACATGGGGGCTTTTTTTTGGTGGTTCTCTACGCTATTCTGAGTGATCTGACCAAATTTCAGCTTATTACCAATATTTTCCAGCCCAAACCCTTCATCGACTATACTAGTATGGGGCTGGAGAGTTTGTTTGCATCGTAACGATTTATTGATAACTGTGTGAAAGAACATCTTCTCAGAATGAGTATTGAAATATCTTGGCCATTAAAATTACATTTTTAGAAATTATAATTCTTTTTTTAATATTTTCTTTTTTCTAAATTTACATAACTTATTCTTTTTCATATTTTTTACTGCTTTGAAATTTTTCGTTTTGGAAAAGTGAAATCCAATGTCTTAAGAAAAACGCAAAACGCTAAGGATTCACAATCAAAATGAAAACTTAACCCCAAGAAACATGTTTCAAATATCAGCCATCTATGCCTTTTGGATATCTATAACAAATCCGTTTTAGATGGAAATTTGCACCATTGTTGTTTTGCAGCAAAAAAAATCCTTTCCGTTTTCTATTTATCTTGAAATCATTCTAAAACAAAAAAAAAAAAAAAAAAACTATCCCATTTTTTAATTGCATTTAAAAGATGAGGAATTTTCCTTTGTATATTATCAAATATTCCTCAGGTTTATGGAAAGCATTTTTATGATACAAGTGTGACTTTATTTTGTCTCTAGTATGTTGCATAATTTGTTTCATGCCGTACTTGAGATGATATAGGTCTTTGATTTTAATTTATTATTTGTAATGTGTTTAAATGTTTATGTATTGAGACTGTGAAATTTTCCATATCTTAATGTTTTTCAAACTCGTAAATGTGTGACATCTTTTTTAAAAGGTCAATAAGGTAAACTGGGAAAAAAAAACATGCTTTACTTCTGTTTTTCCAATCCTTATTTTGCCAGCGGCTAAGAAAATATAATTTAGTTTTTTCGTAGCTACCTTTATAATTTTATTTTCTTTTCTAATAAACTATTACTTAATTTAGAGCCGAATAAATGAAAGAAACGAGACATATCCGTGCTTCGAAAAACTAAAGTAATTAAAAAAAAACCTAAACGCCATGAAACGCATGAACACAGGAATTATTAATTTGTGTGATAGAATGAATTCTTGAGTGGAATATTTATTTGCCGAATGTCCAAACAGAGATAAGTGTATCAATAAAGGTCTCTTAGATGTCTTTTAGATACTTTTTATCAATTTTGGGACTAAAACATTGTTGTGAAAATGTTGCTATTAGGTTGCTTTTTTTTTTTTTAAGACCAGCAGATAATTATAATTTTAACGGATGTGGCCTCATTGCAACTAAGATTTCTCATTGAATATAAAGATTTTGTGCATCAAGTTAGAATAAAAACTTAAGTTAAAAAGTTAGTAATTACAAAATATTTAGAATTTTTCTAATTATATTCTGGCTTTAAACGCATTTTGACGGTGTTGCATTCTGAAAATTAGCCTTGAACAGCAATAAAATTAATTTTGTATATCTTCTGGTAATTTCCCTCTAGCGGCTCTTTTTTATGCAATATTTTTGTAAGACTTTATGTATTGTATATATGCTTATAACCAAACGTTGGTGTTATATTTCTTGCTAACGGTTAATTGGTTAGCTTTTATATTTAAGGTGTTCCTAAAACATGGAAAAATAAAACTAAGTTTAACATATTCGCACCTAACTTCTTAGTTTACATTTACAACCCACATTTACTTAAGATTTAAAAAAATTTCATAAATTTGTAATGCATTCCTAAATTTCTTGAGCCAATATAGATATATAAATTAAATTGAGTAAAGCAGTGAATTTTTTTTTATAATGACCTTTCCAATTAGTAAAAAAAAACAAGTTGAAGCCACAATACCTGTGCGTTTTTAATATCATTTTTCTTTAAACTTAGAAAATGAAAATATACTTTATATTTAAATGTGGTTTTTTGTTAATATTAAGTTTGTTATTGGTATAGGTCACTATGAATTTAAGAAATTGTGAATACATTCTTTGTTCCTGAAAACTCAAATTTCCTCATCTTGGATGTGGAATAATTCAAAATCGAAAGTTCCTGTTAAATTAAAAACTATTTTATAAATCTTGCTTAGTGTTGTTGTGGTATTTTTGAAATAACAATATCAAAAATTTGTGTTCTTATAGTTTTAAATTTTCTAATGCACGAATTTTACTGTAAATCTATAATCGTAAAGTTTTTAAATATTTACCATTTCTTTGAAACTCGAACTTATCATTTTTCACTGAAATTAGATTTTTAGAATTTTCAAGACTCGATCATCCAGATGCGTATTCTATACAAATTTTCAAGACTCGATCATCCATTTTTCAGTCTAAAAAAAAAATAAGATTTTTATTTACTCATTTCATCGTTCAACTTGTGCAAGTAACTGCACAAAAAACAGAGGGTATTGAATTCATGGTTTCCTTTAACTTATTTATGTTTTGCTCGCTTTTTTCAAGCTTTTTTGTTATTTGATTTGTTGGTATTAGTTTATGTTTTAACTAAAGTTTTTTTATATTCATGTTATTTTCTGTTGAAATTTTCATGTATCCTATTAATCATGTCAATTTTATAATAACTTATAAATACTAAATGTCTTTTATAAAATTAGCACAGCTTTAAAATTTGTATGTTAATTTAAATCGCATAAATTTTCAGTGTCAGAAACTTATACCAATATCCTTTTTAGAAAACCAAGATTTTTGGAATTTCGATGAAAAAAGATAATAATTTAAATGCAGAAATTCATTATTTTATAGATAGATGGAATCGCTGGTTTTTATTTAGGAAAAAATTGGATTTTAAAAAAGATGTAGGCCACAAAAACTTTCATGTACGTTCATTCTTTCTCATTTTTTCAATATTTAAAAAAAAAAGACAAATATATATTTTTAAACTGTAAATTATATTTTCTTATTGTTATTTTTTATTTAGCTGATATAAAAAGAGTTTTTATTAAAAAAAGAAAGAAAAGAGAACGTTCCTATTATATTGTGAACTATCTCGTGTTCTGTTTATAAGCTCTCAGTATATCTTTCTAAGGCTATTCGCTTACCTCTTACTTACTCTCCCTGTGATAATGAAGGGATTTAATCCTTGATTTCAAAGTCTACCACTTTAAAATAAGACCATCCCATTATCAAAAATATCCCAAACTCATCTGTCTATAGTAAAAAATTCGGAATTATCTGTTGTGGCTCTTCAAAGTTTTCGAACTTGAATTTGAGCTTAAAAGTGGCGTTTCAGAAAATGGCTTCTGTTTACTTTTTCCAGTTTTTCTGAATTTTGATACACGTTTACTAAATGAATATCCTTTTCTAAAAAGAAGTTCCATTCCAAAATATTAAGTTTAACAAAAAACAATTTTCGTTATATAGCCAACCCTATGAGATATTTTAATTCCTGCTGTCTTATTGTCTACATCTTGTTATTTCTGATAATTATTCCCTAGGCTATTTTTTTTTTCTAGAAGAATTCTTTTGATGCTGCCGAAACTTTCCGTGTATTATTTTTGATAACATCAACAAGCTTTTCGTTGACAAAAATTTAATCAATTTGTTGTTCTAGACCCCTGAACCGGTTGGTTTGGTTCAATTCTGCAAATATTCAGAAAGTATCAGTTATGAAAAATTTAGCATTTCGATCAATTTTAATATTTCATCTAGACCAGATAAAGTCTGCAGCAATCTAAAAATATATTGTTACCATGCAAATGATTAAATTTCTTGAAAACTCCTTTTAGGCATTGTGTAAACTCCCACTCACGAATATCTAGAAATTTAGTCCTGTAGTTGAAGTCTTAATCACAATGAATTATATACTATTAGAAAAAATATTTTAGTCAGCACTATTCCCTAGTTTAAATGCGATTCTTGTGTAAGTTAAACCGAGGTTGCGCAAATTGATGCGAAAGGTATTTTTACCGCGAACGCAGCGTTTATTTATTCAAACGAATATTGGACCAAATCGATAGTTCTTTCGAGTATATGTAAAATCAGTTGCACTACACCCCTAATTCTTAGAGGGAATTGAGCCATAAAAAATATTAAAGTATTGTAGCGTATATAATTATATTCTTAAAATAAAAATTATGTCCGATTGCTATGGAAACCGCAAAAAACTGAAAAAATAGCCAAAAACTTTATTCACACCAACCTGAAAATCTAATGAAATACTTGGGAGGGAGTTAGAGACTTAAACTTTAATGAGGTGGTTTTGTAGATTAAATAGTTGATTTTTTTTTTGCTTACCCGTATCTCAAAATATGGAAGTTCAAAGTTCACGTAATTTTTTTTTGTTGAGGTTTTAAATAATTTTTGATCCAAATAGTTTTAAGAGATTTTAACTATTTAAATTATGCTAAACCATGAGGAGAACATCCTGTGAAAGTTTCAAAGAAAAAGCTTTATCGGTTCTTGAGATATTAGGGTCAGCGTGCATTAAATTCTGGGAAAAATATGAAAACAAAACCGGCAAATAAAGTATCGACTAAGTAAAATAAGTATATATATAAGTAAAAAATTAAAGTCAGTGAAATTAATAAAAGCAAACATGTAACTTAAAAATCAACCTTTCAAATAAGATTCTGGTTCATTTTCAAAGAACTTATCTGATCTTTTTAACTTCTTTGATCGTAGAAGTTGTCGTCTACGCTTATTTGCTTTAATGGCACGATACTCAGATAACCAAACACGTTTCGTATTTATGTCACCAAAACCTTGCAATGTGTATAACACTGGTATCATATCCAACATTATAATATTGACGCTTTGCTTGCAATGTTTATGGGATTCGTTCCCATATTGTGCCGTTAAAACTTTCATTTACGTTTTATTGTGAAGGCACTTTTCAGTTCAGATTCTTTGCTTAGATCTTCAAAGATAGGCTTTACCTTCATGACTACTTCTAATGGCATCCGTGGACCGGTAGTGTATGCACTTGTTTTATTTAATTTATCCAGAATATATTCTCGCCAACTATCCGGATCAGTTGGACAATGAGGTAAGTTCCAAAAAAAATTTTTTTCGATGATGATGCAACATGAAATTGAATGCTAAAAAGTTAGACGGCCTTTACCGCTAATTCTTTTATCTTTTTTTTTTTTTTTTCATATTACGTAGGCGTGTACCAACACATTTTTGGTAATGACCAACACATCCTAATTTTTTCACTTCTGCACCCGGATGCGTATCTTTAACAGATACAAAACTCTTACTGTCACCATCACTCCAGAAGTTCACATATCGATAGTTGTGATTTTCGATTGATCTATCAAATACACGCTTAGCACCCTCCAATTCCATACCGCCATCCGATTCCTTATAATTAAATTTGCAAACATGAGAGTTCCTCCATTATGCAAACTTTACAGAATCTCTTTTTTGTAGTTATTTTTTTTTCAAAAAACAACCCTTTCATGAGCGACTCATTACCTTGTCATCCAACACTTTACCATTTTGTTGGGAAATAACGGTAAATTCTCCGATGAGCGAAGCGAACCCACTTCGTTGCCACGACCCATCACAAGATACATTTGTATCAACAGTATTTGCATCCGAAAATTGTTTTATTTCTATTGCAGCATCTGACATAATCATTTCTACGACAGTTTGAGTAACCTCGCACATTGTTTTCGATAGCTCATCATAATTATTTTTCATCATTGGTTTTGGCATGTTCTTGAGAGACCTAAGCGCTTCAATACATGCATGCCCATGACCTAAAGCACGCACCTTATATACGATTCGCTTGTTTATATGAAACACTTTACCAGAAGGCATTGGAGTATGGAATTCATTTTTATAACTTCAAGATACTGTTAAACAATTTATATAAAGAAGTGAAGACAGTCCTTGCTTTTTTTATGGGCTTCAAAAAGTGCCATTGCGTAAAGGGCAATATAATGTAGATATTACAGTTGATAAAATTGACGTGTCAATAATACGGTATCCATGTATTTGTTTAGAAGTTACTACTTTGGGTGTTGAGGAGGTTAAAATACTTTCTGTGATGATACAGATAAATTGGATTCAATATTTACAGGCTCATTATTATTATTTACAGATGATAAATTTTCATCAATATTTACAGTTGCTTCGACTTCTCCCTCATGCACAATATCTACACGAACTGAGCTAATAGATCCAATATTTACATTACGTACAAGACTAATTCCTTCATGTGAACGTTTACCATCAAAACCTTTTCTATTTTTCACTCTTTTTGTAGCTCTTTGCAAAAGCAAAAGCTACCTTTTCAGCTGGAGCTCATTTGGCAACAACACGAAAAATTCTCTATAGTAAGGAAGGTTTTTTTTATTGCTGACTCCAAGACTTCGTGCCTATTTTTTCATATTTAGTCTCGCCTTCCCATTTCTTAATTAATAATATTTGAAGAGTAGAGCATAATTCAATCGAGACAATAAGTTACTAAATCAAAGCCAAATCAAAATTTATGTTAATAAACTGTCGACAAAGAATTTTATTTAAACGTTACAAAAGAATCATTAACATTCCGTTCGAATGCTCTTAAACATCTATTTTTCTAATATTAAATTCGTGTCTTTAAACAAAGTTTACTGTTTCATGAACAATTAAGTTTAAAACGTTGCGTTATTTTAAATTGAAATATATTTTTTTAGTTAAAAATAATATTTTTTATTTGAATTTATTGTATAATTAATCATTGGTAGCGTAAGAAAATTTGTTGTTTGTTGAATTCTTATTGATGTATATTTTAACAAGTTGTTGTTAGTGCAATTTTTAACTTTTGCTTGGCAACAAGCTTACCATGCTTTCGCAAACCTTTATATATTGATTAAACATATTTTACCCTTAGCTATATTTTTAATATTTTCATATTTTATTTAGTTCAAAGTTAATAAAATAACAAAAAAAAAAAATTGAAAAATTAGGCGGGGGTGGGGCTACCCTTACAGGCACGGTTGAAACGTTCTGTGCTGTATTTTTAACCAATTGGCACCGAGCGATTTTAACAATATCATTTTGAAATTTCTCAGATGTATACTTATAAAATTTATTGGTCCGCAATATAATTTACGGTGGTCGCAGGGGCCATTCAAAAAAATACGCACGCGCTAAATTTATCAATTTTGCCCGCTCCCTCCCCTTATACACTTTTGAGGTGCTCCCTCCCCCAAGCCTACTTCAAGTCATACCCTTGAAACTTCAGAGATTGTAGTCAAATTGTATTTTTGCAAATTTTTATACACGGTATGTTTTTGCATCGAACGAAAGGCAATAAAGGACTTGATTTATGTCTAACAAAAGTCTCAACTTTGTGACTATGAAATACAGTTAAAAAAAAATTAAACACGTTTCTACTCCTTTTATATAAACGGTGAGGCTAAAATGTCAAACATGTTGTCAAATATAGGCATCAATTCGTCATTGCTTTGAATTTCATTGATGGTTTCTTCTTGTTCAATGCTGTCTCTTTCACGATCTTTTAAAATGACCTTTCTTTTTCCACGGTACTTTTTATGCTTAGACCATGACGGCTGCAATTGGAAAGTAGCTACCGCAGACAGAGCATATACCTTTGGCAAACTTTTCCTGCAGTGAGGAACAGAATAAGTCATTTTTATTAGAAGAATTGCTTAAACACTTTTTGCATTCTGTTACATTTAGATCACAAGATCACTAAAACTTTGATATATTATATATAAGATAAACACGTTAACTATAGAGAAATTTTAACTTGCTACTAAAGAATTAAAAAGCGGAAATAGAGAAAAATATAAGCGTACGTATGTTTTTTGAATACCCACCTCCCCCGCCCCCACACTACCCCCTTGTACGTTTTTG
>JAUZNK010018049.1:0-21547 GCA_035046665.1 Euphysa ruthae
ACCAATAGGACATCTGCAATACCCTTTTTCTGGGTTCAAACCATTAAAAAAAATAACAGCTGGTCTAGCTTCTGTTCCATATAATTTCTCGACCATACCTTGGATATATATCCTCTCAGGCACAGTCATTGTTTTTACTGTCACAATTTTTCGACTTTGGAGCGTTCGAAATGCTTTTTCTTGTTGCCAAACATTTCCTTGTTTTTTATATGAAAACATAGTCTGATCGACAATAGGATAAATCTGCTCTTGTGAATTCTATTTAGATGTTATTGGGGGTATTTGCTGTGGATCTAAGCTGCATTTAAAACTATAGTTTTGTCTTACTTTTAGTTGATTTACTAGCTTTGGATACAAGGCATACTATTGAATTCGTGTTCTTAAAACTTCAACTGTTCCTGTTGAAGACTGTCCTATATCATTAAGCCAAATGATACACTCTTACCTAGTATAAGACTGTATATTTGTTGCAGACATTTTGTTAATATAATATTTAAAAGCTTAAAGACAAAAAAAACGGTGTATTATCAATGTTGTTGTTTTAACTTTAAACTACCATTTTTATTTTTTTTCCCACAAGGCGAAAAAAATATTTAAACCGCGTCACATGAGTTTGGCTAATTTTTGCAATCATCTATCGATACACTCCTTTTATACAAAAAATCATTCATTAAATTTATGGGTTGAAAATTCCGTCAAAACATGGGCCCCAGGTTTGTGGTGGTATGACCACTTGATCATAGAAATTTTGCAATTGTCTATCAATGTACTACTTTTATACAAAAATTTCTCCATTTAATTTATGGGGTAAAATGCCGCCAAATCACACGTCACTGACCTAATGCAGGCCCCGGAAATTTTGGTAAGCTCTTTCAACTATGAAATATTCAAATGATTCTGCATATCATGTTAAAAAATTGGAGTTTAGAAAATTGGGTAAAATAATTGCCAAATACCTGGATAGTTTTTGGGGCTGTCCGAAAACACCTGGAATTATAGCAGCTTAACAAGGTTTTTTTAATCACATAAACATTGTGTATGAAATGAGCTATACAAACCTTCTGTAAAAAATGGGGTAAAATAATATATAGCAGACTTCTGGACCATATGTCTTTAATTAACAGATAGGTTTTATTTTAGATTAAATATTTTTTCTCGAAATTGATTATAAATTCTGCTCGTTTGGTGTTTGTAACACTCTTAAGAGTTTTAAGGATGAGTGACTGATAGGTGACATTGTTTATTTGCATATTTTTTTCATTAATAACCCCGACTTTCATCCGTCATGTCTCAAACACGTGAATATCAAGTTTTAGTGCTGGCCTCGATATCATGAGCTAACTCGTTTATTATCAATTAAAAACTTATGAGAAATTTACTAATTCAAAATAATTAACCACTGATTATATTTATTGGTGCTTTGGCTAATTTTCCGATGAAGTTACATAAGTTACATAAGTTCTCTGATTCTCAATTTACTAACATCGAAGGTTTGAACACACCAGGTATTCTAGTAAACTGTATTCTTCTTTAATGTAAAAATTAGATAGATATAATTTTCGAGTGATGAAAATAATACTGTTTTTTATTGGAAACGAAGATAAAAAGAAAAAATTTAAATTTTGTGAAAATTTGTGTTTTCTAATATTCAATATACATGAAGTGCTATATATAATACTACTATAATAAATGAATAGCTAGTTTCTCTAGTGATATTTTTATCTTCTATTCCGGGTATTTGGTCAAGTCAAGTGTAAACGTACTGGTTGTCGTGCATTCTTTATCAGGCTAGATTAAACAAATTTTATTAGGACGTCATCGGCGTTTTTTTTTTTTTTTTTTGTATATTATATTTTTAAAAAAAATTACGATAAAGGAATTTGCAACATACGAATAAACTACCTAAATTTTTAATTATCTCATGTATTTCGTAAGATTTACATACAAAACATTTCCAAAGGAGATATCGTTCTTCAAAAGTGAATTCGGGTAGTGTTTTAAATTCCAAAGCAGACTGCGAAACAAAAACGTAAGCTATAGTGACCAACACACCCCTGAAATCTACCAAAAAGGCAAGAGCTATAGCGCGAAAGTTTCCAATAAAAATTTGATAAATAAATAAACTTCATTCCTTATACAAAGTTCCAAAAACAGACAAAACACGATATTTTAAGTTCATGTGTAATTCTTTTTGAATAAGAGATTATTTTCTTGGAACTCATAAACGATTTGATCAGAACTGGGGTATTTTCTAGGAAAAAATATCAAAAAATCCGCAGCGTGATTTTAGTTATCAATATAACCCATATACACCTGTCTACAAAAATTATACTGAGATTGAAAAAGTATTTGACGGTATTCTTTACGATAAAATCTTGCTGATGTGAATTTTAACGACTATGTTTTGAGACATGGTTTCAGCACATCGTGTTTTTAGTTAAAAAACGCAAGCAAAAAGTTACCCAGTCAACTTTCAGTAGCTAGAAATAATATTAGAACCACTCATATTTTGACATTAAGAAATAAAGAACACCCTTAATAGTATTTAAAGCCAGGTATAGTGGAAATTACCTATCAGCTATCACCAAAAAATCAAATTTATTGAACGAATTTCAGGGTTTAGTTTGCGTTGCTATTTTTATTGAAACATTTGTAATTTTCTATCAGGTGCATTTTTGTGTTATTTGGCTATAAATATCTGTTTATAGCATATCTTAAATATTTTTCTCCTTTATCCAGATTTAAATAAAGAACTTATCTATATAATCATTTATATTAGAAATTTTCAGTGAGAGTCATGCATATTAACCTGAGGTAGAAATTTCACACATGAAAAAAATCAAGCATTTAAGATACGGGTTTTCAACATTGGTTGTTACCAGAACAGTCCATCTGGAAATACGGTAAATGTGAATTGCAATTCCATCCTTCTCCACCAACATGGTAGGGTGAAGCACTAAAGTAAATAAAAAGCATAAAACCTAACATAACAATATCAACATAACATATCAATCAATTATGCAAGAAAACTTACATCAGCAGTGACTCCGGTTACAGAGTCAACTTTTGTATAGAACTCATCTTTCAAAGAAATAACAATGCATTGGAAATTATCTTTGCTTTGTTTCCTGATGTAATTTGCCACCTAAGAAATAAATACAATTATTTTAAAATAAAATATACACAGCGAAACATATGTGGTGGCAAGGAGTTTATATCGAATCCTCAAACAATAATTGATATGGTAAAGAGGTGTGGCCTCTGTCTTCACCAACAATGGTGTAACTTTTGTATGGTGTAGCAGCTGCCTACAGCTGCAGTAATGCAACCTTTCTCTTCATCGATAGTAGCGCAACTTCGAAACGAATAAATTAATCCGGAATGTATGTGGAATTGGATTAAAGTAAAAGAAATACCTTAAAACGTATATGGAATTGGTCACACGTAAGATAAATACTGCAAGTAATATGTTTTCAAATTCAAAAAATAAAATTTAAAAAAGCTAAGAAAAGAGGCAAAACACTTGTGGCCTATTTTGGGCTTGGCCCAGACTCAATACTATTTTCAAATTTTAAAATAAACAAATAAAACCTCAAATAACCAGAAATAATCTTTTGAAGAATTTGACTAAATTTCGATAAAATTGGAATGCAGTTTCTTAACAAAGTGCTGAGTGGCTAATGGAATCCTGAAAAATACTTCCACAAAGAAAAAAAATCACATTATATATAAAATGAAATGTTATTCTAATACAAATTTTTAAAGATATTTTAAGAAATTTCTAAGATAAATTTTTTTAAAGCAAAAACCTTAATTCCTGCGAAAATCAGAAAAAAACTAGTGAAAATGTTCTGAGAAAAACTTTTATCGATGGCTAAATTCATAGACTTGGGGTCCATCTGGAAAGATTGCTTTTTGTCTTGAGACAAAATTGTTTTAGTCCATTTTTTTTAAATATTTATTTTATAATATAAATTATTTCAGTTCAAATATTCCTTAAATAAAGAGCCATCATATATCCTCAAAAATGTCACTTACTCTATTTATATTTGTATTATCTAGTGCTGCATCAATTTCATCAAGGACAAAGAACGGAGAAGGTTGGTAACTAAATGTACATAATAAAGAGCATAAGAAATGACTTGCGTAATAAACCTGTTAGCACGAAAATTACTATTAAATAAAATTGCCTTTGAACTCAATATATTCTGGCTATAAATTCGTAAATCATGCATATACGAACAGAGAAAAAAACTATATAAAAATTTGTATGGTAGGACTGATCAGATTCTATAATAATTTTAAGGACTGGTGAGCTTCAAAAAAATATATAAGTCAGTATAACACTTCATGGTATAAATTTTTAAAGTCTAAGATCATAAAAAAGGTTGCTTATCAATACTACAAATGCTGGTGATATGTGCCATCACCTGTGCTAAAACTATTAAAAACTTATCTTTTTTGTTACAGACACACTCATCAAAAGTAGATAATTTTTTAAAAAATCGCATTGCATATTAAAGCTTTTCATAAAAAGCTTTTCTTATATTTTCTTATCTTATATTAGATTCCATTTAGAACTAAAGACATTTGCTCGTGCCAATTTCTTCTGGAAATTTTTTGTTTATTTTTTCGATTACAGAATGACTATGAATATGTTTTTATTATACAACTTAAGATTATATGTTAAGAAGTGTATCTTATTTGGTATGTTTGGTATGTTATTATGTATGTTGTATTATATTGTGTTTATTTCATTTATTTAGGGTTTTTTCTATACACTGTGGTTTTATAGCATTTACAAATACTATAAATATATAAATAATATATATATATTTTTTTTTAAATGTTATTTTAAACTAATTCTTGTTTTTGGCTTATGTAATTCACCAGAAATATCAAAACCAACAAAAACAAGTGATTATGTTAAATATAACCATAAAAATAACAGCCGCTACAGCAGTTTGTTGACATTTTGTTGACGGTTTGTTTGTCCCTATTTTTAACAACAATACATTGCGCGGCAAAATGGTGTCAATATCTGGCAAAAGGTCCATTAAAAATTAACCCTTCTATGGTATAAACCATATACCTGTGAATAGCAAATAAAAGAGCGAGTGCCGCCACTGTCTTTTCACCACCAGAAAGATTATCCATGGGACGAAACCTGAAAAATAGTAAAAAATATAAATTTTCTCAGAAAAATCTTCGGGTATCATGCTTCAAGTGCAAGTTTCTTAAATTGTTTGAAATTGTGACTGAGAACTATTCTCTGAGTGATACATTTAAAATTTGAATAAAAATGAATTAAATTACTATCTAAAATAAATTGAATTTAAAATAGTAAAGCAACTTACAGAAATGTTTATAAATGAATGAATGTTTCCTTCAATGCCGCCTCAATAACTCTGATATATTCAAGTTAAAAATTCAAAAAGTTTAAAGTTTAGATTATGCAAAACTAAGCAAGGTAAATACTTGCCTCTCTGCTTTCAAAATCGGGAATGCACCTTTCCAAGTATTCAAGAGTAGCACCATGAGTTTTATGAACAGTTGTGACACGAACAGAATATTTTTTTTTTATGTGAATTGTAATAATTAATACCTTCTGAAAATGAATTTAACTTGGTCTTGATTGGCATCTTCTTTTATTTTAGCAAGTTAATTCATTAAAGAATTTCTTACGTTCTGATCATTACACGAATATTTCAACAAGAGGTGGGTCATTTTGATTAAAATTCTTGTATTCAAACATTAAATAATCCATCTGCAACACCTATGTTAAAATTAACCTTGCTCCCAGCTGCCGTGAGATAAGATTATTCAGGAATATCAATAACGACAAGGATCAGTTTTCATATCGTTTGGCAAATCTTCGTCATGAACAACAAAAATTTAAGAAGTAAGGTTAGAATTCTTGTCCAACTATTCAATCAATTATAATGATTTAATTTATTTTGAATGCAAACATCTTTCTAACAAATGATTGCAATTGCTTGCCAACTAATTAATAAATATTGATCAAATATCGAATAATAACTTTAAAGCATTGAAGATTGCCTTTTCTTATTAATACTCCTAGAAAGTAGCTAAACTTTCTCTCTCTCTCTCTCTCTCTTTCTCACTAGATTATTCACCCTCCCTGCATGACTTAATAATGAAAAAAAAAAAAAAAAATTTGCTAAGAAATATACGTTGCTCATGGTATATCAGTAAGCAACAAAAAATTCTGGCGTGGATTCAAGTTAACTTTTTATAGAATGAAATATTGCAGCCAAACTCTGAATTTCTAACTCAAAAACCACTTATTTTGCGCAAAAAGTCCTGATCAAAAAGACCATCATTGACTTCTGTATAACAAAAAAAAAAAAATCGTCTTCAAAATATTTTTTTAACATTTTATCATTAAAATGTAAGTTAAAACTCATTTAAACAGATAACGACGTAAACACACTTGAAGTACTTGGTTTAGTGTTATCTTATTTCAAGAATCTTTCCTGATACCTGGATGCTAGCATAAACAGTACAACTTTAAATTCATACAGGTATGAAATTTCACGGTTGAGTACCTTCAGTGAGATTTGCAAGTATGAAGTTTTGTGGATAAACAACTAACATTAACCTGCTCACCTTTTACCAGGAGCTACACAATTATATCCAATTCCTTCAAGGTACGGCTCCTGAAAAGAGCAGAAAACATAAAGATATATAAGTCAATAAAATTATTATTTAGATTGATAATTTTAATAACCATGAAAGCTTCATTGTACACAAACTAACAATTAAAAAATGACAATTTGTACTGACAATAAATATGAATATTATGCTTAACCAGAATTTCAACGTTTTTGATAGAATTTGTTTAAACAGGATTTTAAGTGTATAAAATAAATAATAAAATAATATTTTTCTTGTCCTCTGTTAAGTGGAACACCTAAGGTAGAAAATTTTTAGAAAACAAATACTGTATTAAGAATTTTTAAAAAGATTGCCAACGAAATTCCTTTCAAAATTAGTAGTTAAAATTAACAATAACAAAAGAATATAAAAAATTTTTAAACAATACTTAAGTGCTGAAGATAAATGAAGCAGTAAAATAAAAATAAAAATGCTGATTATAGGGAGAGCCAATGAAAACCGTAAAACATAAATTACAGGAACCTAATACAAATGTATACCTCAGCATTTTCCGGACCAAGAAAGGCTTGAGCACTTGGATTATTTGATAATTCCTAAATTATGTATAAATACGATATAACCATGTCAACAACATTTAAATAAAAACTAAAACTAATTATTTAAAAAAGTAAATATCTTACTACCAGAAAAATGCTATGAATTAAAATTCAAACTCTTTCACTCAACAACATTTGTGGTCTTTGCATAATTTTTCTGTTGAATCTTTTCCATCTGACATCTTGGCAATTTTTAAAACAAATCTTGATCCGTCTAGAGGTTTGTTTAACTTTATTTTACACAGTTACTGACCTATCAATCGCAAGGACTCGTCTTTTCGCATGACCTTTGCATCTTTGTCTGTAGCCTGTAGCTGGCAAAATTTCTCTTGAAAGCCCCAATGAATTGTACATTTGTTTACATCTATCTCTTCCATAGTCAACCAGTTATCTTTTCTTCTTATTCCGTTTTCCATCCACACAGTCCTGCAGTGTAATCAAATAACTCCATTTCTGAAAATATTGACAATGTTCTCATAATCCAACCATCTGTTAATATCTTTGAATTTGGGGATTTCAACGTCCACCACACTGACTGATTACCTTTCTCTAGAACTACTAACCTTTCTGAAATCGACATTTACAACTTCGCCATATCTCAGTCATTAAATCAACTTGTCAATTCTCCCACTCGTCTTCCAGATCGAAACAATCAGGAACTTTCTCTACTTGATCTATTCTTTTCATCGAATTATTACATGTGCAAGAATCTGTCTCCAGTCCTTTAGGAAATTTAATTCTGGCCTCGCAGTGGTTATCATCAACTTTAGCATCATCTCTTCCCATGAGCCACCTGCCCATAAGAAATTGTTTCCTATCATCATATAAGACTAGAACATCTTTTGTGATCTACTTTGTGATATTCCACTCGAAAATATCTTTGATCTTGATACAGAGGAATGTGTCAAGGAAATTTCTTCTCGACTTCATACTGGCATCGATGCTCATATTCTCTCTCTCGAAAGTATCAAGTGAAGCCACATTCGAGCACATGGATGTCTCCAGCGATTGCGGCTGCAACTACTCATCACAAAACAATTATTTTCATCTTCAGCACACTAGTTGCGTTGAAAACAGACGTCCGCAATGACTGTAAAAGAGTCATTGAGGAGACTTAACGCTCTTCCTAAAATCAGTTCCATGAACGTCTGATCACTTAATTTACAGGACCTCGAGACTTTTGGCCCATTTATACAAGCTTTTTTAAAAAAAAGCTAAGCCTTTGATCCTGCCACTCTTCAGTGGACCTAAGGTCGTTACCTCTGCTAGAAATAAGGCAGAACTCGTTGCTAAGTTGTTCAGCAGTAACTCCACTCATGATGATTCTGGACGCAAAGACTGGCACTAACTTAACTCATCTCAACGTAACAACCAAAACGGTTAAAAGTGTTATCGTTACTCTTCATACTTCTAAAGCAACTGTTCATGACGAAATTCCTATAATCGTGCTACAAAAGTTCCAGAACCCTCTCTGATTCTCTGCAGGTTGTTAAAGAAATGTATCACTGAATTCTGTTTACCTTCTTCTGCTGGAAGTTGGTATCTGTTATCCCTGTATTCAAAAATTCTGGAGAGTGATCTGATCCTCGTAATTACAGTCCTATCAGTCTTCTTTTAGTCACAAGTAAGGTCTTAAAATCATTGATTAACTTGTGTGTTACTTGTCACTTAGGGTCACTCAATCTGATCATTTCTATAGTTTTTGTTCTGGTATGTCCAATGCTGATGCTCTGATTGTCATCTGTGAACGTCTCTATTTTAGCCTTGTAGAAAGTGACTGATAAAAAAAAAACTTCATAAAATTTTCAAAATCAACTATATGCTATATAACAAGCAATTATTTTTCTGAGAAAATCAGTGGCTCCAAATCGATAAAAAATGCCTTTCATCCAATCTAGGCCTGGAAATCTAAAAAAAAAAAAAAAAAAAAAAAAAAAAAATATAGATATATATATTTTTAAAAAAGCAAAATGACCTTATATATATCATCGATCTTCTGTGATACATGCTCAAAGGCATCCATGAACTTGTCGTATCTAATCAAGTAAAAAAATTATTCAATTAATCAATCTGTGAAAGGTTAATGAAGAGAGCGTGTAAAATAGAAAGCTAGTTTATGCACTAAGAGTGTATTTAGATAATGCGAAAAAAAAGCACAAATCTGATTGAGGTATTGAATTTGATAAATATGTATTTGCTTTTTAATGCTAAGCTTCAAATAATCACCATAATTTTTCAAAAATCAAACTTTAAATTTAACATTACAAGAATTTTTTTCATTTTTTCAGGATATATTAGTGAAAAATTTCTAGGAAATCCCAGAAACAGAAACATTTTAGGAAATGAGAAAAAATAATGGGCATTTAAGAAATATTGTTGTGGTGCTCACATAGAAACACTCAACTTCAGTTCATATAAAGAAATATATCTAACCCAAAATGATGTGCGCTTTATTTCAGACATTAAAACAAATACTTTTTCAGGAAATTTCAGTAAATCTTAAAAATAAACTATAAAAATAAAATATAAAAATAAAATAGAAGTTAAACTCCAGGAAATTCTAAAATAAAGTACAAATTCCAGAGCATTTCAAAATTTTGGATATTATAAATATTTGTTAAAGGGTTACCTGCATATACAAAAGTTGAGTTAACAAATAAAAGGCCAGGAATTTGTCTTTATATACAATTTAATGAATAAGGATTGTTAATTGCGGTTAATCCGCGTACATGGAGCCACATATACATGGAAATATATGTGGCTGTAAGTCATTCAGCACCAGGCCTGGATTTATAGAATGTATTAATAATTAAAATATTCCAAAAATTTGTTTTTACATATTTTTGTGTTTCAGGCTCATATCCTGGGGAACAGGAATTTTTTATTTCCTTTAAGGTTCTCTAACTTCATGCAAAATTTGAAGAAAGGAATGAGCGAAATTGTTTATAGGCTTAAATGACCATGTTTTCGGATCCTGCACAGTCGAAATAGGTCAACCTCTACCTTTCCTTTTGTATAGCCTCATACTCTACTTTTGTCTTTCTTGCTCGCTTCCTCATATTTTCAAATTCATCACTTGTTTCCTTCATTCGATTTTGAACATCATCTAATCTGGAATAAAACAAAATAGAATGCCAGTGAATGAACTCTTTAGTAACTGCATGAGACACTCTCAAAATAAAGAGAGCTTTAAAAAGTTCAAAAAATACTTATAGATCATAATAGAACACTGTCAACTTCCCTGTAAGTCCAAAAATCAGGAACAATTCCAGAAAAATGTTTTCCAAGTATAACTCAATAACAAGTTTGGTAATTGGTGATTTAAAATTAGACAAAAATTCCAAAATTTACAGTAAATTATAAAAGATAGATAAGCCAAAATACTGCTAAACAATAATTTTTGTTTTTTATTAAAATAAAGCCTCGTCTGTTAATAGTTGAGTGAATTTATACTAAGTCAGCCTAAATATCAAAGAATCAAAATTGGTATAAAAAAACTCTTTATGAACAAAATAAACATAAACACTTTTTTTAAATTTCAAACCATGGAAATTTGAGATATTTTGGCTTTAACCATTCACATTTTCAAAAACACTTTGAGAATAATGAAAAATTAAATTCAGTTTATATGAAAAATTAATGGGACAAGTCATAATAGCTCAAAAAATCAGATAACTGAAAAAATAAAGGTTATAACAATCTGCAAGTATTATTTACATCTGTTTTGCGATTATATCATTTATATTAATCTTTTGTGTGAATGAAAAAAAAAAAAAAAAAAAAAAAAATTAAAATTGTTATTTGCAAAAGGAATTCAATATGTTCAATGCCACCTACTAACTAAAAAGGTTTTGTTTCTATCTAAAAAAAGTTCATTAATAAACAAGGAAATCTATGGAAGAGAATATCAGCTAACAAAAAATTCAGAGAGTTTTCATGCAAATATTGCAAAGAATTTAGTGCAAATATGATTATTAGAGAATTATTACATATCTATAACACAAACTAACTGCTTATTTCCACTTTATTATTCTCTTAATGACATCCTCACTAAAACTTGACAACTCCTTTAAATAAATTATATTGCAAAACTGGTAAGTTTTCTAAATTAACATTAAAATAGTGAAATTCATAGTATAACATCTTTGGTTCAGGGCCATCATAAATTTATAACGCAAATGTTAAAATAATTTTGATATAAAGCGATTAACTTCAAATTATGCTGCACTGAATTGTGCAATATTTCATCATGCCTCAGATTGTAGTACGATCCAACCCCTAAAGATCCATATTATAATACATATTATTACATATTATAAATACATCCAAGCCTTGATATAAATGTGTGCGATAGAGATCAAAAGTGAATTTATCTATAAGTCAAAAAAAGTACCTTGAAACAGCTTTCATATTTGGTGCTGCAATACGAGTAATTGTATTCTCTAACTTTGATACTTCTGCAGATAACTCAATCTGAGAATTTTTTATATCTTTGCCATCTACAAAATCTTTGTAATCCTCATTTAATTCACTGTAATTTATAATAATACTCATCTCTTTTCCAAAAGTCTGTGAACCCTATTGATGAATTTTCAATTGTTATAAGCCTTAAATTTGGATTTAATATAATATGGATGTTTACTTAACATTAAAGAATTTCCACTTAAACTGACTTAAAGCAGCAAAGCCAGCTCAGACAAATAAATACAACAACCTGATTGTAAAAATTGGAGTTGTTAAAAAGTGGCTTTGGTTATAACAGTGAGCCACAGAAATGGAGATAACGAGAGAACAGAAATCAATAACTTACTTAATGGAACATTGAAACAATAATTTATGTTAACACTACAAAAAAAACAGATAATATCCTTGTTAACTGGCGTTAAAACAGAAAGATCTAATAATAAGATTTTCATGAGAGCCAAACAGATAATCTAATAATAATCAGACCATGTTGCTTTCTTACCCAATATGCAATTTTAAGTTAGGATTATTTAGTGCGAAAAACACATATTGCTAGGGAGGTCATATCTTGCAAGTACAAAGAAGATTTCCAAATGAAAAGAGATTATAAAAAAAAAAAAAAAAACTGTAATAACATTTGCTCAATAACATTGTTCTGAAAAATAAGAAGCTCCTTGAGCCATAGGTTACAGTGTTAGTAGCTGATAAGAACAATAAATTTTAAACACACAATTCACAGTCTTAACATTTTATATAACAAAACTAAATGATGTAGAGAAACTATATTCACATTTAGATGGATCCTAACACTCTGCATTACATGACTTATACATAGCTTTTATCAGAGGTCTAGTGTATATTTAAAAATAATTAAATAATCTTACATAACTTTTCAACAAATCAGTCTTAATTGTCATACCTCTTTATTTGTTTAAATACCCAGTCATTATGTTTAAAAAGATTATTTTTAACAATGCATTCTGCCAACTTTAAGAGAATCTCAATGGAGACACTTTTGTACTCAAACTTATCTGAAAGCTTCTAAAAATCTTCATGCGGGATATTAGACAATTTAAATATATCTTAATTAATGGATCTATTTCTTTAGGGTTGAATAAAGACTTAACCCAAAATCCCAAAACAATTTTAGCCATCTATCAAAAATGTCTCATTCTATTTTGATTTTTTTTCACATTTTTTGAAGTAAGCAAAACTTTAAGGCCATTGAATAGAAACAAAAATTCGGTTTTTCATGTTCCATCAGATAGATCATTGAAAAAAAAAATTAAAGACCTACTTACCTGACTATTGTCAATATCCATTTCTTCATCTTGACTTGAAGGGACAGATGTACCAGATGCTTCTATATCGTTCATTGAGCCTTTAGTTAAGGGTAGTCTTATGTTTTCCATCTAAATCAAATGGATAAAAATCAATTATTATAATCCTAAATAGGACAATACCCTAAGTTGGCGTTAGTTTAAAAAATAATATAAAATGATAAAAAGCAATCATCATTCAAGTAAAACTGTCAAAACGCCAATATGTACCTAACACATACAGCATATCTGCCATTCTGTGCCAACGATATGATATGTAATGGTTAACTACCTTCAATCAGATATATTAATTTATTAGGATTCAAAAAAATGACTTGGTCAAGTGGATGAGAATTCAGAAATTTTCAAAAAATCATTTCAAAAATTTGTATTAATGGCAGTTTATTCAGTTTTTGATATTCTAATAATTTCAAATTAATAAATTAAATAGGAATAAAGATTATGCCAAAAATTTTCTTGAAAAATAAACTATTGTCGCTTTTTCCTGTAATTTCTCACCTTTGCCAGAAATCATTTATAAATCTAATGAAAGTTTCAAGGAAGCCTTATGGATAGACTTACCGACAACAGTTTGATATAACACAATTGGCATGTTGAAGATTGTAAAAGCTTTACAATTTTGTAAATACAATTCATTTGCAAGATCCACTGAAATTATTTAAGCAAACATAGCTAAAATGAAAGGTGTCCTGGGTATTGTATAGTGTTTATTCTCTAAAAATTTTACCTTGCATTGCTTTAGAAAGCTATGGCGATCATTCAGCTTTTCTTCTATTTGTCTTTCCTTTAATAATCCAAAAATAAAAAATATCAGGAATATTACATAAGATAATAATTTGAAGCACATGTAAATCCTTAATTTGAGACCCTTTCTTTAAAGATAAAAAGAGTATAACATAAGATATCAGTATCAGGACCTTTACTTTTAATAGTTAAAGGGGTCATTTTACAAGTATCGCTTAGACTAAAATCCTTCTAAAATGGAGTCCTACTTGGCTTTTATTCTCAAAATTGAACAAATTCAGTGAAAATAAAAATTAGCCTGATAACATCATTGAGAAATAACTTGATTACAACACTTACAGCTACAGTGTTATTAATCCGATTTTTGTCAAATAGCTCAAAATACTGATCAATCCTTGAAGTGTTCATATTAGAAATGCTATTTCTGAAAAATTTCACAGCAGTGATTTCATGTAGCAAATTTTATTAACTTTGCTAAGTTAATAAAATATTAATATTATAAACAAATAAAAACTTCTTAACAACATAGTACTCTATTTAAGAATAACTTTAATTTTAGAAAAATATGGGGATATTAATAACAGAATTGTAAATGGTTTTATGTTTTATGTGACAAAATTGCTAAGAAGGTAAATTAAATTGTATCAATAGATGTAAAGAATAACAGTAGTAGAAAAATACCATTGATGATATTTTCTTCTGCACTGCAGTTTCATCTTTTTGTATTGATGCCATTGTTTTTTTTGCTTCTTTAATCTCTGAATCCTAAAAGAAAAATTTATACTATTTCTTTGAGTTTAAGCAGTGCACAAAATCAATAAGGTTATTCTCAACAAAGATAATAAGTTTATTCCCCACAAAGATAATCAAGTTATTCTCCACAAAGATAATAAGGTTATTCTCCACAAAGATAATAAGGTTATTCTCCACAAAGATAATAAGGTTTCTACACAAAGATAACCAGGTTATTCTCCACAAAGATAATAAGGTTATTCTCCACAAAGATAATAAGGTTATTCTACACAAAGATAATCAGGCTATTCTCCACAAAGATAATCAAGTTTTTCTCCACTAAGATAATAAGGTTATTCTCCACAAAGATAATAAGGTCACTGCATTTTTTCAATTAAGTAAAATTAGATGATAACAAAATATCCAAACACTAAAAAAAAACAAAATCTTGAAATCATGTTAATTTATTTATATTACATTATTCATTTATTTTTATTATATCCATTTAATTTATGTATAGTACCTTGCTTTAATTATTTAGCCCCTTATCTATTTGGTAAGAAATTTTTCTAATCATCCATCTTTCCATTTTCTTATGATTATGATTTAATCATATACCAACATCCAATTATATTTATGTTGACTAATTCGTTTTTACATTAACTTAAAACTAACAAGGTAAGAATGTTACCAACATTGATGTCAATTATTCCCTATGTATACCAAAATATCTTTCAGAGTCTTAAATTCACCTTTCTTGATTAATTCATTAATCAATTTATACCAATGTTAAATACAATAAATTTTAACTTTCATGGGATACTAATGATGGTTTTATAGCAAAATTTTATTTTCAAGCAAAATTATATTTCCACAAAACGATTCAAAACAACAAAAAATTTATTACTGGAACATCAGAATTTTAATTGATAAAAAATATATTTTGGTAAACATACTGTTGAATTGACAGGAAAAATCACATTGCTGTGTCTTTTGCAAGGCAGCAATACAATTTATATTATACTAAACTATATACCATGTTAAAATATTCACCATACAAAATTAAATCCCATACAAAACAATATACCATGCTAAATCACATACCATGCTAATCAATATATCAAGCCCAATCATGCATCATACTAAACCATATACCAAGCTAAACCATACTAACTAAACTTATACTATAATGAACTACATACCATACTAAACTACATACCATACCAAACTATATATCACTTTCTTATCTAGCCAGAAAAAATATACAAAATATGTGACATGCCTAATATATTGCAAATAATATTTCCTCACATAATTTGTATTTGCAATTGAAAAGTCTAAAATGCAGTTTTTGGGCTTTTTTATGCATGTTCCGGCATTTCTGTAAAAGTAAAACAAAAAAAAATTCATTATGGCCAGTACGCCTAGTACATTAAAAATTATATTTTCTAACATCATCAGGAATTTGAAAATATTCAGAGTAACTTTTTGAAAAAAAGTTGAAAAGCTGGTTTTTTGGACTTTTTTTTTTTTTTAATTTCAGCATATTTTCGAGAAAATCAAAAAAAAAAAAAAAAAAAAAAAAAAAAAAAAAATTTTTTTTGGATTATAAATCAATCAAAAGGTTTTTATTTGATTTTCTTACTCGATTTTAAAAACAAAACAATGAGGGGCAATAGGATGTTTTTGTAAATGCCTTTTGTCTCAATATATTTTTAGAACTGTGAACACATGCATTCTATCAGGTTGTTTTTGTTTTTGGATTTCACGATATATGGTGAAAATGAAAAGAAAACATTTTGATTTAAATTATATCAAAGCATTACTGCGTTCAAAGACTTATTATTTCACTGGAAAATAAATTTTTTTTACAAACATGCAACAAATTTAGCATTGAGAGTGAGTAATGCTTGCAAAAAAAAAAAGAAAAAGAAAGACCAGTTGGGGTGAATAAAAAAGAGCAGCAAACCACCACAATCCATGATATTCATTCTTTATAAAGTGGCTTGCTAAATAAAAAACTTATACTTTATTAAATCACTATAACAAAATAAATAAACAATATTTGATAAGTGCCTCCCATCTAAAACAACACCAAAATTTAAAAATCAAAGATGATGTCACTGACTATGTAAGAAAATATGAGTGCCTAAAGCAAAAGCTTCTCCCAAATGGTTTGGAAAATAAATTACTAAATATCCCAGAGCCTTTGAGCTTAAATAAGCAAATAGGAGTCATAATTTACAGACTTCCTAAAGTTGATGGTTATTGTCATATTGTATACAGACTACTTTTAGTCCCAGATTCGCCAATTAAGAACAAGCTCACTATGACAATTGCATGATCTTTACATGAATTAATGTGTCATCAAAAGTGTTTCAAAATACAAATAATTGATCAGGGCAGAGAATTTGTAGTATGACGTGAATTACATTTGATGACTGGAATTAAGCAACTCATCATGTCTACGTACTATCTACAATCAAATGAGTTGTTAGAGGCAACACAGAAAAATAAAAATTCTTTAGTAAAAGGTTCTGGACAAGTATCTATCACAATGGCCATGTTTTATGGAGGAAATTTTAATTGTGTATAATGTGTGCTGACAGGCATCTACCACTTACTCACCATTTTATCTGCTATACAATTAAAATCCTGTTTTATCATTTGACTTAACTCAAACCATTTGACTAAGAAACATTTAATACAGTCATAATCAGCTACAGATATAAGCAAGAAAATATACAAGAAAGCAAGTGAAAATACCAGAAGGACATAATGAAAAACCATCTGAGGCTAAACTCTGGTAAAAGTTGCCAGTCAAATTAGTAGATAAATTGTGCTTTGTGTGGCTGAAAGTACAAACTTTCTCAAACTTTAAATGCCAAACCTACATCAGTATTCTTTAAACGTGTAAAGGATTCAACACAATGAAATAAATCAAAAACCTAGTTTCCCAAGCACACTCCATTTGCATCATACCAAGCCTAAGTTACAATGCCAAAATAAATACTTGCATAAAATAAGATTTTCGCAGGTTTTGTCTAGTAGAGCAATTATGAAAATTACTTGAAATGTGGGAAATAAGTGGAAATCAGGTTAGTCAATTCTTAAATACGTCATTGATTTGCAAGTTATTGTGAATGGCTACCAGGGAATTGTTTCACCAGTCTGCATAAATAACATTTAAAATACACCAAAAGAGATATCCTTTTAAGTATAAAGCCTTGGCTAATCAAAACTTTGATTAATGACGCTTAAAAACTCATTTACAAAACATTAGGTAATTGGAAGAATAGGAAACTTATAATTATCGCACCTGACCAAAAGCAAACAAATTGTCTCAATCGCGGATTATTTAGAATTGCATTTGTGGCAGAAATTTTAAGAATATTGTGGACTGAGACACAGTTTAATGCACAACTTCATACTCAATTTTTGATATATCATTTTAGATAAAAAAAAAATGGCCATAATATCAACTTTTTATTTTAAATGAAATAACTTTGCATACATTTTTTAATGTACTAAATAATTGGCAGAAATTCTTTAACCATCACTGAATAGTATGAGCACTACTAATGGACTTATTCAAAGTCTAAGACCTCGCCCCATAACCAGTTCATAGCAAAATTAGCAACTTAAGATTTACTTTGATGAATCAATAATCTGAAACTTTGCAGACTACAAAACCCTTTTGACTGTTGATGAACCCGTACTTAATTAGATTGCCAGACTTCAATTTGATTCAAACATTGCGATGATATACAGAAAACAAGAAACTTCTTATAATTTCTAGACCATATATATTTTAAAACCTCCAAGAATTGATAGAATATCAAAATAATAAGATTAAATCCATGTAATTGGCTACTACAAATACGATAATAACTACTACCATACACAACTTATGAACAGGCTTGAATATTTAAGACTGTTTATAGCAAAGCAAAAATTATTTTGACAATTTTCTGTGTATCAGATTAGACATAATGACAATCTATCTAAAAACTAAAAAATATGACTTAAAATTTTATTTCTGAACCAAACCTGTTTCAAAGCCTTGGCAAAGGCACAAAAAATGGGCAAAATGCTAAAACTAGTGACACCCTAAAATGATATTCTAAAATAATCAAAAATAGCATTTTCTCAACTAATAAATATCTGGAAGGGCGTAGCTTCATGAGAAAACCAAAATTGTTGACAAAATTTGGAAAAATTATAAGAAATATTTTTGAAAATCATAACAGATTTCAGAATGATTGGAAGATAACCTCATGAGAAAAATCAAAATATAATTTTTCGTTCTTTTAGGGGCGTGAAAAAGAGAATTTCTGTCAGGTGACTTAATGAGTTGAAATAAAAGATCTTCTCTAGGAATCCAAACGTCGCAATTTACTCTGCTGTGTTATGAGATATTTAGAAGTATACAGTCCTCTCTTTTTGTTCCAAAAATTGAAACACTGAGATTAAATCATTTTGGCACAACATCAAAAAAATTTAAGTTATTTTCTTGTGTGAGTGAAATTTTATTTTAACTATAATCTAAAAAAGATTTTTGATTGATAAAAAATATTCTTAAAATAAATTTTTGCAAAAAGTGAAAATAGATTGAATAAATAAATAATAAAAGGTTCATTGCTAATGTTCAGAACATAAAATCTAACTGAAAAAAATATTGGTAAAAAAAACACACACCTTTTTATCAGCTTCACTTTTCAAACCTTGGACTTCTAATCGCCAATTTTCTAATTCATCTGTTGCCTTGTTTATCTCCTAAGATTAATGTAAAACTAGGTGTTACTAGTAACGCCTAAAGTTTTAGCGATTTTCTTTTTTATTGTTAGTCATGTTTGAGTTTGGCTACTGATATACCATTACAGTAAAAAACAATATTCAAAAAATTAGTTTAACCTTCTCTCTTATGCCATAGGTAATAAAATTATGTTTTTATGTCATTACAGATAATAAATCTTTTTTTATTCCATACCACAAATCCGATTCTAATTAGATTTGCAGTATTGTTTAACATCAATAAACTTACATCCATTTGTTTCTTCTCCTGCGCTTTTAGTTTTACTATTTCGTCTTCACTAGCTTTTATTTTTCTGTCTAGTTTTCTCAGTTGTTCAGTGTGGTCATTTGATTTCAAATAATCAATCTAAGAATAAATTGTTACCAGTTAAATTCTATACTCTAAGCTCTATTAACACTTCCAAGAATAAACAGCAACACAAGTTTTGGGCAAATTCATAAGTCTTTACAAGCATTATAAATTTTTACAGGAAAAACAAACTTAAATCTGAAATTTACAGCTTTAATATTGGATTCTTTCATACGATGCTATTCTATGTATACAATAATATCTGGGATAAGGAGGATTTCTAACACATTGAGCTACATAAGATATGATTGCACGAATTGAAATTCAAAACAAACTTTCTAGAATGGACAAGTTTAAACATGAAAACATTCATTTTTTTTTTCAAATATAGTATGAGACACAAGGGAATATACGCTAAATTTCCACTATTTTATGAGGTCAAATATTTCATGGTAACAATAAGCTTGTAGTCTGACAGAATGACTTCTTATGCATGGAAACTTTGCAAACAAATACCTGGTTTTGTAATTTTCCTTCTTGCTTTTGAAATTGCAAGATTTTTTCGGTTTTTTCTTGTTGGGCAACTAATTGTGTCTCTTCATATTGCCTATAATGCAAAATATTAAGACTTCAGCATGACATCTTTTTTGAAGAAAATTTTGTTAGATATACAAAACACAAATATAAACACTTGCAATAATTCAGAAAATAGTTCTACGTCTAGCGTTTTTACTTTGAGCATTGTGAATTGCTACCTAAAACCGCAAAGTACAAAATTAGCAACATATAGTTCATTTATAATAGCTTTGACAAATAAAAATTTAACATAATGCATAACTTCTTGTGTTGAACCTGCCTTGATAATTTGATTTTCTCAATGTGATCTTAAGATATTGCTATATGAGTAATTTACAGACCAAGAGATTCCGGAATTAAAATTAACAGCAGATTTTGATGAAAAACTAATAAATTTTCAATATTGCCACACGTTGTTTTTTTTTGAAACACAATGCTGCTACACAGGTGTTGATAGTAGGCTGTAAACAATAATATATTTGTGTCTGGTGAACACACAGTATCTCTTTAAATGGGTCTCTTGATGTAATATCTATGGCATGTAAAATCATTAAGGTCTCTGCTTCTTCAAAAGCATGTCTTAGAAGATTGCTATTAAAGTTAAGATGTGACAATTGAACCTGAATCTTATCAAGTCTTCATTAAGGCGCTGCATTAACAATTAACAGTTATATTGACAGAATTATTTTCTTTATGTGAGTCTGGTATTGTATGATGTACAGAAATCTAACATTTAACACCAAGATAAACTTTAATACATGCAAATTACCAAATATATTTCTCTATTCTAATTTTCTGAATACAAATTATTACAAATGGTAGATCAATATCATGGCTTTTTTTGGATCCTACAAAAAATTAGATTTTGAATTCTTTTTTCTTGTAAAATTGCCATCTAATTAGCTACTTTAACACTGGTTGATATAAAAGTTAGTATACTTTGCATAGTATCATTTGTTAGTATACTTTGTATTGTTATATTTTTATAACAAATGTTATATCTTTATTCCTTGCGTTAGTATATTTTGTATTTGGTTTGTTATATTTTTATAACAAATGTTAGATTTTTATTCTTTGCGTTAGTATACTTTGCATTTTATTGAACGACGTTTCAGGAGTCATGCTGCTCCTATCATCAGGCTTGTTTAATTAAAAGCTTGTTTTTATAGGAATAGCGTAGGCTCAAAATCAAGTGTTTTTGAAAGGTTTTAATTAGTTTATTAGTGACGTAGTAATAATGTGGACCAGCAAGGAAAGTTTTATGGATGTAGACTTTTGTGTTCGTTAGTTCTGCTTTTTAAGGATCTTTTGGTTTCTCCGATGTATACAGAAGGACAATTTTGGCATGGAAT
>JAUZNK010018060.1:0-14007 GCA_035046665.1 Euphysa ruthae
ATATTATATATATATAATGTTTTCTGTGCAAGTCAAGTCTCTGACTAGGACCTGAATAAATTCAATTCACCTTAACTTTAAACCTAAGCAAATAACATTGAGCTTAGTTGTTATGTTGTTATGTTGGTTCGGTGAAATTATGCTGCAAAAAGTTTCTGCAGGACAAATAACAGAAATATCTATCTGCAAAACAAATCGCAAATATAGTTATCATTAATAGCCCCACATACCATAATTGAAAATATTTTCATTTGCAGGACAAATAAATAATAAATGAGTTATATATTTATTTGCAGGATGAATGACGAATAGATTCATCTGCTGGATAATGAATATAGTTGTAATTATTGGCCCCACATACTGAACTTAAATTTTTTTCTTTGAGTCCTAAATAATAAGAAGAAAAAATATAATATTTTTTTTTCAAATTCTTTTGAAGTTGATGCGGAATGTTT
The DNA here is from genome assembly GCA_035046665.1 of Euphysa ruthae. NCBI lineage: Eukaryota > Metazoa > Cnidaria > Hydrozoa > Anthoathecata > Corymorphidae > Euphysa > Euphysa ruthae. The sequence continues at coordinate 456 of JAUZNK010018060.1, forward strand.
GAATACACGTAATGTTTAGGTCGATAAATGCTATTAACCAATATTATATATTATACTTTTACAGAAAAACGTCTGTGCTAGCCTGCTACGGTACAAATAATAGAACATATATCTACGGTACATATTAGAACATAATATACATATGATAATATAATATATATAATAGAACATATTTATTGCAGCTTTAAAAAGGTTCAAAGATAAAGGCTAGAGCCCAAAATATAGTATAAATCACTACACTTATTGTTTATTCGAACCCCCTCTTTTCTCCAAAATTGCAAGCATAAGATATAAAATGAAGCTGATTTTGATTTGTGGTTAATTTATTAAATCCTATGCTTGTCTAGGGAGTCTGAAACAGCCATTCCTTTTTTACGAACTTGTTACTCTGAAAGTGTGGGTCAAGTTTACAGAACAATGCATTCACAAGCTGTTGTTACATTTACATCAGATATTGAAGTAAATGGTAGAGGCTTTAAAATTAATTGGACAACAATGCCTAAACCAGGTAAGGCCTTTTTATGGATATTCCGGTATTTTTAAAGCAGGATTGGGCTCAACCCAACTTTTAGTTGGTGAAATTCTTCTACAATTTTTTAAACAATACACAAATTTAGATAGTTCAAAATATTTGAGAACGAATTACATTTGATCTCATCAAAACTATTATAAATCACCGGTAGGCATGTTTTGATAAGTTTTGATAGTTCACAGAAAATATTTGAGAACGAATCACATTTGAGCTCATCAAAAGTATTATTAATCACCGGTAGGCATGTTTTGATAAGTTTTGATAGTTCACAGAAAATATTTGAGAACGAATCACATTTGAGCTCATCAAAAGTATTATAAATCACCGGTAGGCATGTTTTGATAATAGTTGACATAGTTTGAAAGCAATTGTTTAAAATCTTTTGTTTGTAGTCTACCTGAAAAAGCCTTTCAAGAGATGAGAATAAATTTGATATAAATTAACACAAAAAGTTCTGTTGACAATTCCTGAGAGGGGTTTTTTTCCATATTTTGAATGCTATAGCTTCAAATAAATTTTTGCACTAAATAATTTTATTTTTCAAGCAATGATAAATCTTAGGCTGGTAACTTTTCTTTTAGCATCTTTAGTAATTGGTTTTTTTTTTTTTTTTTTTTTTTTTTCTTTTTTTTTTTTTTTCAAGTTGTGGAAAATTGAGGTTTTCATGTGGCAAAATCATTTTATTTAGTCTAAAGGGTTCTTGGTGTGGTTTAAGGTTTTAGGTTCGGGACAGGGTTGTGTACTTGTTTTTAGACCTTTAGGAATATATCTCAAAAGTCCTTTACACAGGTGCCCTCAGGGAATACATTGGAATCCTCATCAAATTTATGTTGTCTGTTTGGACTTAAAACAGGGTGGTTGGTTTTCTATTGAATTTTTTTTTTATTTTTAATGCAATCTCTCATTCAAAGCATTTCATTGAAGTCTTTGTTTGATGCTAACAATTTAAAAAAGACCCAAATAAAAGTATGAAAATTGCCAAAGAAGTTTTATCATAAATAAATATACCTTTTTTTTTACTCTATATCTTATAAATTCATTCAAATGATTGTAATCAGCTTTTCTTGATATCCATCTTGTCATAATTTTTCCTAATTTGGGCCAAAAAAACTTCAAGAAATCTTAGTTCTGCCGAAATTTTTTATTCCAAATCAGTGTATCCCTGAATACTCCGAAGACCTAAAGACCTTAAAATGAGCCCCTGAAAATGAAAGGGTATGACTCTGAAAATGAGAGTGTATGACCCTGAAAATGAGAGGGTAAGAGCCTGAAAATGAGAGGGTAAGAGCCTGAAAATGAGAGGGTGTGATCCTGAAAACCTTGAGATTTTACCTATTTCAATGAGTTTTTCGGTGATCATCCCATTATTGTAGTCACAAGTAAGAGAAATGAAGTCTTTATTCTATTGAGTTTCCTATGAAATAATCTCAGCTTATTTAAAAGTCTTTCTTCAACCAGCTATGATAAAATTTTTTCTTTGCACTGTTTATGCTAAGTTTGAGTTAATAGAGTGAGTTCTTTTGTTAGCATTACATTTTTACATAATTTTCAGTAACCTGCAGTTTATTTTTGCAGAGTATTTATATTTTCAGTTTTATTTCTTATGGAGCTTTTCACTTGCAGGTTTTAAGAAAGTGTTTATGTTAAAAGCTTGAGTTGTTTATATGTTTGTAATTTGGCTCATATCATATAACCACATAGTGCAAACCAACCCTAAACCCAGCAGTCTTCAGTGTGGACACCTGTTGCTCTATGCAACATGATGATGCTGCAGAGAAATTAAATGGCAGGAGAATGCTTTGATATTGTACAAGCAGGAATTCAAATGTACAATGAAATAAAAATTCAAAATCCCAAACCCTGAAAAATGCTTAATTTGTTTTATTATACAAAAATCAATCTGAAAATAGTAAAAAAAAAATTTTTGCTATGTACCCTGCAAAATGTCTTTACAACTTGTATTTCGATTTTGCTGCTTTTTTTATTCTTTTTTTTTCCGGCATCCTGGCCATTTTTAAAATTCTGGGTCTGAAGCTGAAGAGTAAAAACAATAAAAACCAGCTCTGAAAGTTGCTTCAATTGAGTCTGGAAAAAAATGGTCTAAAAACAGCCTAAAAACTCTAAAAATTGTTAAATTTATGATCTAAAAATTTCAATGTGATCTAAAAATTGTGAGGATCTAAAATTGTGAATTTATGTAAAACTTTAATAAGGTAAAAGTAGAATTTATAACTTAGTTAGATGTTGGATTGTCTTGCACATCAGAAGGATTTTATACACTAACTACTGTTTTACAAGAGAATAATTGCATTATTATATTGATTTTCTGGATTTATCAACCTTTATGGCTCAATTGTATAATTGTTCCCAATTATTTTTAGCATGTGGAGGCACAATTCGTAGTGGTAAAGGAAAACTTAAATCAGTAGACCATCCTTTGGCTTATACTCAAGGTTTTTGTTTATGGAAATTTGAGGCTCCATTGGGACATGTGATTCGTTTGATAGTTACTAGTCTTGATCTTCCAAATGATTGCTCTGATACTAAGGATCAAATCGAAATACGTGACACGCCTACTTCGGACGTACGAGTAAAAATTTGTGGACAGTTGAGTGCATTAACTGAAAAAGTTTTTAAGAGTACTAGTAATACATTATACCTTGAGTTTAATAGTGGTGATAACACAGACCAACATAAAGGCTTTTCTATTGATTACACTATTCATGCATTTGGTAAGTTTATTATCAGGCCAATGATAGCTCTACCCAATAATAATGTAAGAAAGATAGTAAAAGTTAAAGTACGTACTGTTTTTTTATATGAACATGAGGATGAGGATAAATAAAAGAAGTGTAAAGAATCATAACAAGTGCCTTAGTGTGGCCCTGAAAAACAATAATATAGGATACATGGATGGATCACATCTAAAGCTACATTTTTTACCCCTGCATTAATGATAATGTTTGTCTATGTTTTTAAGTAAAAATTACATTTTTAGGCTGTGGAGACCTTATATTAGCTTCGAGTGGAGAAATTACATCTCCTGGATATCCTGAGCCTTACACTGAACCATTTGATTGTGAATGGATCATTCAATCGCCACCAGATACTAACATATTTGCTTACTTTGAACAATTTAACATCCTCAACTCTCCGCAGTAAGCTTTTATTTCTACTTTATTTTGCTAACCTAGCATTTTGCATGCAAACATGTGAGAATAAAGAATGAAATAACAGTGTGCACATCACTATTATTTCCTAGAAAATTAAAATTTATAAGTTTTTTTCAAAAAATATTTTATATGTCGTTTAAATTCCTAGAAATCATTACATATACTGTGATTAATAATTTCTTTGCATTGAATTATCAGTAAGATAGCAGATGTGCTAGTGATGAATTTTCAAGGGCAAAGAATAATGTCAGTAAATGCTTAAGTGTGAGAGAACAAACTATACTCCCAGTGTATTTTCTTTCAAGTTTACTTGAAAATCATTAAACTTAGCATGAAGAGGGTTCAATTTAAATTTATGTATTCATGGATTTGAGTTATAATATTAATAGCATTCCCTTATTAATAGCATTCCCTTTTTGTTTTAATTGATTTGGGTTATACTTCTATTTAGTGGTATGCTTTCTCCACATCACTAGTATTGATTTATGTAGATCAACTGAGAGAATTTGTAAAACTAGTGAGTCCTAACAGGGTTGAGACGTGTTGTTTTATACGCTCAAAACCCCTTTTTTATGAACTTTAACTTCTATTTGATCCTAAAGTTTGTCTTGATTATTATTAAAATAAATGAACTAGAGAAAGCTGTGCGGCAAATAAAAATTACCTAATGTCAGAAGAAAGCTAAGATTAAGGCAAGAAAAGATTTACATTTTTTTTTTTTTTTTTTTTTTTTAATCGTTTCTTATTTGTTGATTGACGAATCTAGCATAGAGCAGGGTGTTTCATTATGAAAGCAATGAATTTTGTTTGAAGAAAAAAAATTTTTTTTTTTTTCTTAGCTTTTCTCTTTAATATTCTTGCTTTTTATTAACGCCATATGATTTGTCACAATATTACATGATTTCTCACGAAATTGCAATTCAATTTGTCTGTGTTCAATTTGTGTGTTAAAAATTGTCAATATTTTTGCATATTTTCTAACAATTTTGTTTGGAGTGTTTCTTGAGGTTGTATCTTTTGCGTAATAGAAACTGATTATTATTAATTGCTGATATAAAGCTAAACATAACGGCAATATTCACGTCTAGTTAAAGCCTGCTCTTTCAATAATCTAATGTATATTAAATTTCACCTGCTCTTTCAATAATCTAATGTATATTAAATTTCTCCTAGCACAGTAAATGCCATGAAAAATACACATATCAAGGGGTGACATAATGAAAAACCGCTGAAAAATGTCCCTGAAATTTTTTTTTTTACATACTTGGCTGGCCACTCTATAGTACCATTTTAAAAACAAAAAGAGTTTTAATACTTGCAAAGTGTGAATTGTGCTGTCTATATGTTACTAATATTTTATAATAACGTTTGTTTCCTAATTTTTATTAATTTCAAATATTTTAGAATTTTGTGATGACAATAAAAAGATTTTGTTGCCTAAATTATTTAAGCCTATTTTTTTTTGTTAATTAATCCTCAGATAGCTCAGTCGGTAGGTCACCTGGCTCCCAACCACAAGATCATGAGTTCAAATCAGGGCGTCTTCCCCTCAGGGTATCAGTGCTGTGTTGCAGTAAGTTTGGAGTTTTAACTTATTTAAATTGAAAAAAAAAGCTATGGTTTTTTTTTTTTTAAAGAATCTGCTATAAAAAACGTTTTAAACCTGTAAATAACCATGATATATGCAGCTTGCCATTTCAGAGTCTACGAAATTAATTATTTTTTTTCACCGGTTTAAAAGCTGTTCATATTTTGAATCTCAACAGCATTTCAACATTTAGGTTTTTTATAACTCTTCTTGTAACCTAAAAACATTTTAACCCTTAATTTTTTTACTAGGTGTCAATATGATTCCTTGGAAATCAGAGATGGTGATGAAGCGTCAAGTCCTCTGTTAGCAAAAATTTGTGGAAGAAAGCATAATAGTGTTGTTAATTCCACCTCAAACAAAATGTACATACGCCAAAAGCTTGAATTTTGGGTTGGAAATGTTAATGGCTTTAAGATAAACTTTAACACTGGCAAGTTTTTAAATTAAGCACCACCAGAGCATGTACTAACTGGTTACCAAAAATTAATTTATTTCATATTTCTGTTGCTTGGCAACCCATTTAAAAGCACTTTAATAATCATTTGAAAAGTTGATGATTATTACTTATTTTTATTTTTCTATCAAAATTTTATTACTTTTTTCTCTTGAAACTTTTTGATAACTTTAATTTGCAATATGATGTCACTATTTGTATCAATGTGCAGTATGATGTCACTATTTGTATCATTGTGCAATATGATGTCACTATTTGTATCATGATGTCACTATTTGTATCAATGTGCAATATGATATCACTATTTGTGTTAATGTGCAATATGATGTCACTATTTATCAATTTGCAATATGATGTCATTATTTGTATCATTGTGCAATATGATGTCACTATTTGTATCAATGTGCAATATGATGTCACTATTTGTATCAATGTGCAATGCGATGTCACTATTTGTATCAATGTGCAGTATGATGTCACTATTTGAATCATTGTGCAATATGATGTCACTATTTGAATCATTGTGCAGTATGATGTCACTATTTGTGTCATTGTGCAATATGATGTCACTATTTGTGTCAATGTGCAATATGATGTCACTATTTGTATCAATGTGCAAAATGATGTCACTATTTTTGTTATTTAATATTTAAATTTAAACGAAAAAATCTCTAACGAAGTAATCAGCAAAGCAATCAGCAATTATTTTTTTTCCCATGTTCAATTGTATTTTTTAATTCAAACTGCAATTTAACTCGCTGAGTGCGAACAATATTTTTTGATTAAATTAAAAACTCTCCAATATCAGTTGCAATTTTCTTATTGAATGGAGTTACCATTTGATTTTATATCTGTGTAGTTTTAGAGCCCTCTTGTAATCAAATTATCGTCCAATATTTTCTTATTGGATGAGTGAATTTTCAAACTATTGTTTTTAGACATGAGTATCTGTTTTAGAATGTGAGTTGGTAATTAGTATTGATATCAAAATATAGTTATAATAATTAATAAATAATTACTGTTCTTTTTTAAGTGACGATTCTGTCAAATTACACAGCTAGAAATTGGATTATTTTTGTTTTAGCCTGGTAATGCATTTTTTTTTTTATTATAAATTGTTTATTTTGGGTTGTTAAGCCATTAGTTTTTTATCTTGTTATGAATATTCTTATCACGACAGACTAATCAATCAATCGATCATACTTTTATGCCTTTCTAATTTTTTAATTGTCTACTCTTTTGAACAAAACTCTTTTTTACTCTGAACTCAGTACACTAAACCAGAGATAACATGGAAATAAATTTCTGCCAGAGGTTGGAGTCAAACTCGTAACCTTTCGCTCCGGAGTCAAACATTCTACCACTGTGCCAACTCCGCTTTTTCTGTTGTTTAGTGCCATAGATAAATTTTTATTAGCTTTTGTTTTGTTTTAAGGAAGTCCATTAGTCACCAGTGTTTTATTTAGAATCATGTTTTATATTTATTTCAGGCTGTGGTGGTATATACAAAGGTGTTTCAGGAACTATTCACACACCCAACTACCCATTACCATACCCTGTTAATCAGGATTGTAGATATACACTTGATATCCCTCCACACTACAGTCTCCTTCTCAACATTCCAGAGGTGGACCTTCCTCTTCCAGATGTGGATGGTACATGCAATAAAGACTATGTAAAAGTGTACAGAGGTCTTTCACCTGCTCCTGAAAATTTCTTAATTCAGATTTGTGGAGATGCTGGTCTGCCTCAGTATACTGAGGTAGATGAACATCTACTACTTTTAAATTTTGTTTCAGACAATGTCGAAGATGGTCACAAAGGAGTAGTGTCACATTATAAGACAAGTAAATTTTTTATATTTAATATTCATCTGACTTACTTAAATCATACACCTTTGAAAAACTTAAAGAAATATTCTGCATTAATTTTATTTCATTAAATTTTGTGTCTGAGATCTGGGATATAGGAAACATCTAATAATTTTAGAGCTTTTATTTTATGTTGGTCACAAAAAACAGAACTCCGCTACATCAGAATCTCATCAAATGGTAATATTCTGAAACAGAATTTTGCTAGTTCTAACGACGCTCTACTAGTTACAGCTGAGGGAGCCGGCTCGTAAACTGAATGAATGTGAAGATAATTTCATTTATCATACAAGTTATTAAATATACGCTTCTAATAAAACACTGCACAAATAATACTTAACAGTGATATCATCAAAGAAGTTAAAATTTGGATTTCAACTTAACTGGATCTTTCTCGACAAACTTATTAAATGTATTCTGAAGAAATCGTTATCACCTTACAACAAATAAATTCAAAATATTTTTAAAAAAAAATACAGGAATAGAGAAATATATATTTATAAACTTTAAACAATCTTCGAATTTGGCCCCCGACTGAAAGAATCATGCACAAAATGAACTTGTGCAACAACCCCCTGGTTTTGATTAAATCAGAATGGCTTGGTTTGGTTTAGTAGCAACCCCCTGGTTTTCATTAAATCAGAACAGCTTGGTGTGGTTTAGTAGCAACCCCCCTGGTTTTGATTAAATCAGAACGGCTTGGTTTGGTTTAGTAGCAACCCCCTGGTTTTGATTAAATCAGAATGGCTTGGTTTGGTTTAGTAGCAACCCCCTGGTTTTGATTAAATCAGAATGGCTTGGTTTGATTTAGTAGCAACCCCCTGGTTTTGATTAAATCAGAGCGGCTTGGTTCTTTTTGAATTTACATAATTAATTCTTTAGTTCTTTTTGAAATCAATTAAAATGCTTTTGAGAATAAGGAAATTTTTTGGAACCTGTGATTTATTTTTCTTCCAATGAAAATGTGTTTTTTGGAAGGTGTTTATTAATTATTATTCTAGATACTTTGTATTTTTTTTTTTTTTTAATTGGTTATATTTTCTGTCAAACTTTGCATCTCTAAAAGAAATAAAAGAAAGAAAAAATATTAAATTTAAATTTTTAGAGACCTAATTTACCTGACCAATCTTAATTTCATGTAAAATATTGTCTCGTGACATTTTTTTTGGAAATTGATTAATACTTTGACTTGATAGACTTACTACATCAAATTTTTATTTTTTCAGATCTTATAAAACAATACAGTTTTGAATTTTTTTTGTGAGCTTACTCATCCGCAATTTAGCATGATTTTGAATCCCTAATCATTCAAAAAGAGTCACTAATTCGAGAACTGCTCCGGCTTTTATACTTTTTTAAGTTTTAAGTTTGTTTAATAAAATTTTGTAAAATTTTGCTATCTTATCACATTGTCAAATTCCTTGAATATATTGAGGAAGACTCTATGAGTTTCTCATAAAAAGTATTATATAGGTTTTTACAGTTAACATGTTTTTGTAATACTATCTGTGGGATATATTATCAAGAGAACAGATATCCAGATCCAACTTGCTCCTTACAGCGATCTTTTTACATTTCTCACCATTTTCAACTTCTTCTAGAAAACAAAAAATTAATAGTTTTAAAACTGCCTGAGCTTGGTTGATATTACAGGAATTTTAATGAAAAATAAGATTTTAGACGCAAGTAGTGTATATAACATCTATTTCTGGTATATTTAGCAATCGATGTACTATACCATAAATGTTTTTATGTTTAATGTTTCTATTGAGGCTGTTTTACTTTCTTTTTCTTGCAGTCAAAACCTCTGTAAAATTTTGATGGAAATTTGTCATTGAATTATGTTAAAACTCTTTTCCTTCCTGCCTTGTAGTGGCTTCAAGGCTTGCAGGAAGCGGTTTGAAAAAGAAATAAAGTATAAATCACCGAGACACCACTCCACAATGTTTCATGCTAGTGTTAATTTTGGAAAAAAAATTGTGGTGCAATGTGATGATATTTTTTTATAAAAAATAGAGATTAAATTTTATCTGCATTAGGTTATACATAAATTCTACACACTTTTGATATTTTATTACAATTACTCATCAAATAACTATTTTTTTCTCTAGAATGTGGTGAAACATTTAAAAGCACAGATGGTGGAGGGAGCATACGTTTTCCCACTTCTGGTCAGTACTTTGATGATGAAGAATGCATTTGGAATATTGAGTTTTTAGACAACGAAAGAATCAATGTTGAAATAAAAGTTTTTGAATTAGAAGGAGGAAGAGGGTGTCCATTTGACTTTTTGGAAATACGTGATGGGTCATCACAGACCTCACCTCTATTTGGAAGATTTTGCGGACAAGTACACCCACCAAGGTTTTTAACTACTTCAAACCATCTATACATAAAGTTATCATCTGATTCATCATTATCAGGGGGTGGGTTTGCACTTGAATACACCAGAGCAGAATTAGGTGAGTAATTTATAATTAATAAGATAATTAATAAAATTATAAATAATTTACTAATTATTCTCATGCAGTACACAGACTTTTCACTTTTGTCCTTGGGCGGGTTTAAGAGGTGAGATCGTTTTTTTTTTTTTTGTTAAATGGAGTGACTTTATAGGATGATATTTATTTTGGTTGTCCAAAAAAAAATTTGACATTGATAAAGCCAATAGAACTTTTGTTACACCTGTTATTAATTGTTATTCTTGCTAAATTCATATCTATAATAAGTGTTATGTCCATTCAGAATATCTTTTTTTTTTTGCCTCTGTATTTATGAATCTTTTTGGAAAACAGTGACTGTCTCCATTGACTTATCTAACTAATGCAGTGGAGAAGGGGAGATTGTGTGAGTTAATGTAAAAAAAGGGTTTGAAATTTACACAAATTTTCAAAACTTAAGGGAGAAATTAACTCGTATCACACTTTTTTTCTGAGATTATCACTAGCAGGTGTAACAAGTGCTGATGAAATACAAGCTTTGTGCGAGTTCTATTATTTTGTTTCTTTTATTTTGAATATTTTTTTCTTTTTCTTTATATATTTTATTATTTTTTTTTTTTTTTAATTTTCATTAATTTTGCTTTAAAGCTTAAATTATAGTTTTATTAATAAATTTTTTGAAATTAGAGGTTTTTTTTTTTATTCTTATACTCAAAGCTTCATGGAACTTTAAATCATAAATCACTTAAATGTAGTGGAAGTAAGTTTATCAATAATTTATCTATATTAAAAGAAAGATTTAGTTTCTTGTGTAAGACTCAAAGCCACTCTTCCCGCTGCTCCATATATTTTCATGATCAGCCTTTTGGTCTTGATTAACTTTTTTTTAAGTTATGAATTTTTGATTGCATCAAAATCGTCATTTGTGTCAATATATCTTATAAATTGGTGCTTTTCATTAGAATGACGAAGTTGGGCGTTATAACAAAGTAACCAATCAGTATAAAAGTGTTAAAGCCAAGATATCATTTGGTTGGCTAACCCTGGTATCAACTCTTGCAAAGTTATCTATTAGCACAATAACGTAATCACCAACTCATGCAGTGTTTATGATTGTGTTCAATTATCGATTTTCAATTATAAACTTTTTAATTCGGAAAAAGATCTTAATGATCTTGTCATTGAATCGGGCATTGGCTCAATTCAAAGCTTCTGTTTGTGCTACAGCAACAACCGATAACGAAAAAATAAAATTTTAGGAAACTCAAAGATTCCAATAAGTGAGAAAGAAAAAAATAAAAAAGAAGAAATAAGTCCAAGTAAAAATTTCTTTGGTTTTTACCATGTAAAAGAAAATTGTTGGTGTCGTGTATTTAGGGGATGCTTTCACTCTCCATTAGGGATGGGATTGTTCTATTTAGTGAGACACCGATATTTAATAGAATACTTACCATACTTTATTGATTCCCTGTGTGGAACATGTAATTTATCAAGGTCAGTATTTCTAGTGTTATGATCATGAATTTGATTACACGCGACGTTAAAAAAAAGTTATTGTGAGGTCACACTGTCTTTGTATATGTTTATTTTTTTATCCAAGTCTTGTTCTGGTATGCTTTTTTGTAAAATAACTTTTAGCATCCATCTTTAATAAATATTTAAAGCAAACATTAAAAATAAAATATATATCTGAGGCACTACAAAGTAAATTATATTTTTTTTAGAATGTGGAGGAGAGTACACGGCCAATGAAGGAGTTATTAAGAGCCCTGGTTTTCCAGATGCCTTTCCAGCCAGAGAGGATTGTGGGTACAGAATAAGTGTACCAGTAGGGAAAAGAATTAAATTGACCTTTGAAAAGTTTTACATAGGATCCAATGGAATTGAAAACTGTCAAACTTACTTAGCTTTGTATGATGGTAAATACCCGACACTGCAAACCAAACGAAATAAGTAAGAAAAAATAATCTAAATTGATTTTTATATAATTCTCGATGTTACTTTACTTTTATATAATTATCAGCAATTCTTCGTTTTTGTTATGGTACTCGGAGATTCTTTAGTTATAATCTCTAGCATGTGGTGGAGCATTACTTAACGGAGCAGTAAAATTTTGGTTGTTTTACCACCACCAAAATTTTTCACTTCATACATAGGCTAAAATACAATAGCGCATAGGTAAGGCTTGCTTTACTCGGAAATTTTATACATAGGCTAAAATACAATAGCGCATAAGTAAGGCTTGCTTTACTCTGACATTTTATACATAGGCTAAAATACAATAGCGCATAGGTAAGGCTTGCTTTACTCAGACATTTTATGCATAGACTAAAATGCAATATCGCATAGGTAAGGCTTGCTTTACTCAGACATTTTATACATAGGCTAAAATGCAATATTTTATAGGTAAGGCTTGCTTTGCACAGACATTTTATACACAGGCTAAAATGCAATATTGCATAGGTAAGGCTTGCTTTACTCAGACATTTTTTTAAAAGAACAATTCAATTTTTTTAGAAATTTGTGTGGTACAGACAAACCAGACCCCATGATTTCAATAGGTCACACGCTTTACCTATGGTTCCATTCAGGCGAAAGTAGAGGACCTGAAGGATCAGGCTTCTCTATCAGATATGAAACCATTGATTCAGGTAAGGTGTAGAAATATCTCTTAATAAAATTCCGTTTCTCAGTTGAATGCCATTTGTTTTCTTTTTTATTAGGATCCCTCCCAAATAAGCGCCTATCCCAAAGTTTTGAATTTAAAGTCCGTAATAATGGGTTTTGTATTAACTTAATTGTCTTAACAATAAAACCTTTGAACGCAGAATGTTCTACTATGTTCTAGTTATTCAGTATTAAATCAACTAGTTTTCTGAAACTGAGTTTGTTTATATCTGATGCTTTAAAATGAAGAAACTTAATTGCAATATTTATTGTAAATATCTTTCATCTCAATTCCCTAATGTATTCTAAATATCACAATTAAGTTCATAATGGAAACCTAAGAATTTATATGGATGGCTTTGTATTTGTGTTATATAGTTACGATGTGATATCACATCTTATGATGGTGTTATTGTATAATGATAATGATTTCATAAGGTATAATAGTATCATATCATTTAAGGATGTCGCATCATATAACAATATGATATTGTATAATGAGAAATTAACACCGTATAATCACAAATTTCCCATGCCCCTACCCCCATCAAGGGACCACAATGAAAATAAGGCTTTGGCTTTTCTTGTGCTTATCCCTGCTATCAATAAAAGCGCCGTTTATATTGTAGTGTATTTAATTTTTTAACATTTAACTTGTTGTATTTTTATTGATAGTGAATAAATACTTACTTACTATAAACATTGATATTTGAAGCTTCGGTGGATACTCATTCTATTTCGCAGATATCACAATGATTTACCATCAGAGATTCTATTTCGCAGACATCACAATGATTTACCATCAGAGATTCTATTTCACAGA
>JAUZNK010018071.1:0-21538 GCA_035046665.1 Euphysa ruthae
ATTTATAGAATGCTCATTTCGGTGGGTGTAATGCTTATTAGTTGTCTCTATTAAAGGGATCGAGATACTTTCCTGGCTGTTACAATGCCGACCGACAAAAAGGAGAGAGGGCTCTTTGTTGACAACTTAGGTTGGCTACAGCATCACCATTTTATAAACGGCATTGCATTTCTCATGCCACAGTGAGCCTACAACATTTTCCTTCTCCAAGGCTACAAAATTGATTTTCCAAAGGCGAAAGGTTCATAACTGATGAGAATAACTACTTTAAATACTTTAACTACAGATTTTCTGTACAAATTATCATAACTAGATATTGTCAATTCTCTCCACTCTGTTAGATATAAGACAGAACTGTTTGCTAAGTTTTTCAGCGGTAACTCCTCTCTAGAGGAATTTAAACACACATTTTCTGACTTTCTATCTTGGACTGACACTACCTTGACTCATCTCAATGTAACAACCAAAAGGCTGCAAAGATTTATCATTTTTCTTGAGTCTTCTAAAGCTACTTGCCCTGATGAAATTCCTGTAGTTGCACTACAAAAGTGCTCTGCATAACTCCCAATTCTCTACAGGTTGTTTATCATCTCTTCAGCATCTGTTGTTCTTAAATCTAAAATCTGATTTTCGTTATTGCTTTTCTACCAATTTCCTTTCAATCTTTAGCAAAGTATTCAAATCATTGATTAAATCATGTTTTGCTTATCACATATAATCGGTCAATCTTTAATTTTTATAAATTTATTTAATAACTATCCTGAATTCTTTATTATTTTGTTTTTTTACCTTACCAGTTGTTCCAGTTCTAGATTATTTGATTGTCTGAGAATCCCTCTTAACCTAATTTTACAAATTAAAAAACATACAAGAAAAAACGCATGCTATTCCTAAGTCATGTGCCAATAATGACATTATATCAATGAGTACATAAAATAAAAATCTCAATTTAATTAAGGTATTCATAGCAAAAATCTCTATTGATTTATGTTGGTCAAAGAAATGGTATCTTTTATTTTAATGTTTGTCATTACTTTCATCCCCTAAAACTTACGTAACAAAAAATTGTTAGGGATTCAATATTTTTCCTGGACAAATGATGTTTGTGAAGAATTTTCCCTTAAGACTTAGAAGGATTTTCCTGAAAGCGTAAACAAGTCAGTATGCAATAATTTTGTCCTTTATAAATTCATGAATCACCTCAATTATTTTAAGGTAGTCATAGCAAAAATCTCAATTGACAGTCATAGCAATAATATTGTTTTTTATTTGTACAAACGAATTAAAAGTCCTTTTAAAGTGGCTAGTTTTGTCGACCGAGTAAATGCATATGGCTAAGTATTACCAGTGCACTTTTTTTTGATCATGATGATGAATCATTCAATTTTCAATAATGAAGTAAAAAAAAATGAAAACTTGTCTGAGTAAAATTTCCTCTATCATGACTAAAATGGGAAACATAATCATGATTGCGGATGTAAATATTGAAAACATCTGATACTTAGCTCTGATAATTCATTTCTTGTATTTTGTCATAGCTGATTTCTCCTTCTGAAAAGTTCCCTAACGTTGTCTGCGTAGCTAGTCAAACTTCTAATGTCAGTTACATCAAACCAGTCTAATATTCCTGCATCCTCCTCAGTTTTGTATTGAATGTAACATCGAACACCATTTTTCTTATCAAATTTACCTCTAAAAGGTGGGTTCTTAACGAGGTTTTTACCAAAACTTCGTCCCCCATGCTATATTGATTGCGGATGTCTTTTTTTATTTGTTTTGATTATGGTTTCCGCTGTTTTATTTTTATCTGTTTTTTTTTTTCATATAAATAATAAAACCTTGGTGCTCAGTCTTTGCCTAGTACCGTCACATGAAACACCAAAATCTTTCATATTATTAACGTCACTATGTCCTAATTCATTTGCTGCATCTGCCATTGTTTCTTCAACAGCCTTTTTTACTATACTGCATCAGATTGTCAGTGAAGTTGTATCGTAATTTTGTTGCCTTATTGTTTCGGCATCCATCATTGTCGAAAACTTCCCTAGGCTGGAATGGCTGTGACCGAGTGTGCTTATGGCATAAATGATCTTCGATTGATATCGAAACTTCTATCTATCACATCGTCTTGAAGTATATAATTCCTTTTCGCAGTTACACATAGTACAAAGTACACAGTTTTACAAGTTAAGTTACACAGTTACACAAGGACGCAGGATGCAAGTCCCTTTCGGTCAGATATTTTATCGTTTAACGACTACGTCGAAGACTCGCCATAGTGTGGGCACACAATAGCACAAATTGATGATATTTGATAGTATATATTACTATAATAATTATATTTCCATATATGTTTTGGTTTGGGTTTATTGGTGATGAAGCATTAATTGCTTGTCCTATTCGATTAAATGCAGATGATAAATTGATTGCACATTTGCTAGCAATATAAAGGTTCGTTATTTACTATATACATTTACAGTTGAATTTGTTTAAATATTTTTGAAAATTAAAAAATTTTACTTAATATGGTGATTTTAAAACATTCGATTCTCAGAAAGCATGATAGCAAGCGTGAGATTAAAAAAACAAAACCATTTAATTTAAAAAAAGACAACTTTTATCTGATAATAAATATCCACTTAAACTTTTGCGCCTTAAAATGTTTTTTTATTATTATTTCAGTTGATCGTTTAATAAGGTTAAGCACTTGGACTGTAAGTATCTAAACATATTTGCTTTTGTACGCATGTTTTTTTAAACTTTAATATTCATTGATTAGTATTTAATATAAGTCTTGTTTTTCCCAGAAGTGTTTACACAGTGCAGAAGAATATTATAACTTATGCGGTTAACTTTACAGTTAATGCTTTATCTGAAAAAATGTGTACTATTTTTTCTACTTTTAATTTGTTTTATTTGCTCATACAATGGTTTTATGAAATTTACAAAAAAATCATTTTCCAACATTGTTTTTAATCGTTTTTTGAGAAATTATGACGAAATTATACAACAGTAGAAAAGCATTTGTTTACTCAACAAATTAAAAGATAGTCACTAACCGCCTAATTAATGTTTGGTTTGTTTTCTAACTAAAAAGAGTTGGATAACAACTGGTTAAAAAATTTGCCCAGAGCTTAAATCTCCAAGATTCAAATCCACTCAATTTATTGAAAGTATGAAAATCATAAATTCAGAAAAGAAAAAATTTGATGGAGTGTAGTCACAAAATTACACAGGAAGTGCTTGCTTCTCAGATCCGGCTGTTGTTGGGCGAAGTGGTGCTTTGTTTCCGTTACTAAATCAACTGCATCGGCATACCAGAACAAACCGTTGATATCCCTTGGTACTTCTTGCAAAATCTCCAAGATTCAAAACTACACTATTACATTTATTGAAAGTATGAAAATCATATATTCAGTAAAGGAAAAATTTGATCGAGCACAGTCACAAAATTACACAGGAAGTGCCTGATACTCAGATCCGGCTGTTGTTGGGCAAAGTGGTGCTTTGTTTCTGTTACTAAATCAACCGCATCGGCATACCAGAGAAAACGGTTGATATCCTTCAGTACTTCTTGCAAAAAAAAAACTAATAATATTTCTCAGTTCACCTTCTCTTGGAACTGTGGCGCGTTTTTAGATTTTTCAGTATGAGATACATTTTAAAACAGGATAGTATATTTCTTTTACACTATAATCCCCAGACATAACGAAAAAATTAATTTTTCTGAATATGTTTGATAAAAACGTAAAATGTTTAATAAAAATATTTCACGTTCATAAACTTTTGAAAACATATCTTATCTCTTCCACTATACAAAACTAACTACAAACATAAATTTCAAGTTTATACAATCACTAGTGTTTTATTTATATCACATCTGAGCAATTCAACTTTAATAGATAAAATAATCAGCCCCGTGTTTATTATCATACAGGTATTCACTTCAGAATATGTAGCTATTCAATTATGTGCGCTTCGATTATATAGCGCTCTGATTATGTAGCCTAACAATTGTGGTGAGTATGAAAGTTAAATTTTTTTTAAATATTAAATATAAATTCTTTAATTAAATTAAAAGTTTAACATTTTTACGATAAGAAATATGTTTAAATTAAAAATGTATAAAGTGTCCGGTAAATGGCTATGTCAGTAAATGGGGAATCCATTCTGCCCATTCTTGTTATGAGATATGAGTTATGGAGATCTTTAAAATAATATAAAGTGATTTGAAGACATATATTATTTTTCTTATGAATGGTTTTGTAACATTCTCTTTAGTTATCAATTTTTCTCGTCTTGCTTTTATTGTATTGTCTTTTTAAGGTATAATGACTTTTGTCACTAGCAAATTTTTCTTTTCAATTACAATGTGAAAAACATTGTAGTTGAAACATTTGACCAATTATTTGTTACATACCCAATCCCGTTTCTTTGAGTAGATGCTTAAAATAAGTGGTTTTTGAATACTCCCTTCGTCGATAAATTCCAGATAAATTCCATACATTCTTTTTCTTGGCATCATTACCTTTAAGATTTTCTCTACTTATAAATATCTGTTTTTTGAGATGTTTAAAATAAGCAATTTAAAAATATTTCTATTGTCAATTAAACGTAATTGTGAACATGTAATGGTAATGATGTAATTGGGATATGAGAGAATCATAGAGTGAATTATGGTAATCCTGTACTACAGGATTGCCATATAGGATTAGGTCTTCGAATGCCAATATTTCAGCTAATAGGTCAGATTTTATTTTTTTGACAGAAAAGTTCCAAAAAGACAACTTAATATAGTAAGGTATTCATTACATAATATTTTATTTATATACCGGCATTTCTTAAGTAAGCCACCTAAAACTATACAAGATAAGAAATTTACCATTTTTCAAATTAATTATTTTTATTTTTTGAAAATCAGGCCAGCTGAAATTAGTTAGTCTCAAGCTAACCATACCGGCCTTAAGCTTATCATACTGGTATTAAGGTATCCAGTGCACAAGTGTTGAAAACCCTAAAAGGATTTAAAACGCGTAAAATCAAATAATTTTTCATTTTCAAAATTAAGCATAAAATATATCGATCTTTTAACAAAATCCTATCGCTTTTTTAAACCCTAGCAATGGAGTGTCATTTCTCAACGTGAGTATATATTACATGAATGATGAAGATATTAGAAAATTTGCAAAACCACGTATAAATATTTTACAATGCTGAACTAGCCAATCATTATAATCATATAATTATCTGGTAAATCAGAAATTTCTTACGGTATGACTTTTTATGTTGTTACGTTGTGTTAATATTATTTTTATCTTCTTTTATTAGGTGATAAAATGTTAAGAACTCAGTAATTTGTTTAATTTTGTTTCTCTCTCTGGTCCACACCAGTCAAAACTATGATCTCCAAGTTAACGCTCCAACAATGTAAAAAGCTTTACGACCTTTGTGCTTTGAAACTCCTCTGAACACATCGTCAAGAATACAAACAATGTATTACCTCGAGAAGGTCTCAATAAACTTAGAATTTTAATGAAATTTCTTTCTCCCCAGAATTTTGACCACGCTACAAAATCTGCCAACGGCTTCTCGATAATGGAGACATAAGATTATGTTATGTTTGATAAACAAGAGCGTATAGATTGGCTCAAAACATCAAAATTTTATTCACCTTCATAATATCAAAAACCATCTCCTGCAGCATCTGTTTGTAATGAAAATACCGAGAGTCCCACCACATCAGCTGCCGTTCCTAGCAACACTCTAGCAACACTTCGAAAATGACTTGCTTCTTTGGCGAAAACGCTGTGTATCCAAGATACAGGTGTCCAGCTAAAGATGTTGCTTGTAACAACTATTGTAAAAGCGGAGTTGGTATATTAGTAGGACGTTTGATTACGGAACGAAAGCTCGCAAGTTTGACTCCCATCTCTGGCTGAAATTTATTTTCCATGTTATTTCTGAGCTTCAGAGCAAAACGCTAGCTCAATTTGTTGGTTCCCTACGTTTAAATATAACATTCTCATTCTCTCATTCTCAGGCAAAAGGAGAACTTCTTTAAAGTATGTCTTTTAAACAAAGCCTACACCAACCCAACAGCTGCATCTGTCTTTAAGCCAAAGTAAGCATCAGCTTCTAGTAGCAAAATCACAACTTATAAGTTTAATTGCAATATCACAATCAACGGTCAATCTATCAAAGCGCTTATCGACAGCGAAAGTACCAATCGATTTTTGCTAAACTAGTTGATCAGCCCTTGCTCAAAGTATTGCCAACTAATAGTTTTGTCCAAATGGCATCAACTTTGATATCAACCTCAATTGCTTAAAAATTACGCCTTTTCTGTGGCAAAGACAGAAAGTTTATTCACTCCAAAGTAATATGTTTTTACAAAGAAGAGATTATTGAGCCTTCAACATCGTATGGAGATCAAAAGTCATTGTAACTAGAAACGAAAGATCAAAAAAGTACCTTAGTATTGGTTACTATCAGACCATCAATCTTTACCTGTTTTGATGCCTACCCTCTACTACGTGTAAATAGCTTTTAAACACATTCACCCAATACAGAGTCTTTAGTACCATCAATTTACTGTCAAGTCAACGTATGACCAGCTCTCAATAAAACAAGATCATCACAATTGCACTGCCTTTGCTGACAGAAGCTTGCACCAATTTACTCATATGTTGTTTGGTGTGACGAACAAAGTAGCTTAGTTCCAACAGATGATGGAAAATTATTGCCAAAAAGCATTTGAAGGATACTTTTTTGTATCTTGATAATTTGAATATATGTGGTATGATGCGTGAGGTATACAGTTAATTAAAAATGTGTTTTCTCTGCCACATCTGAGTCTATTATATTGCAAAGTCAACCATCAAAAAATCTAATCGGACACTGAGTGACTTTGCCCACTCTGAGAACTTCCTGCACCAGTTGATGCAAAACCTTTGAAGCAAAAAATGGGCCTATTTTTGTAGTTATCACCCTGATTCTCTCACTTTTCAAAAAATATTGCTCCACTAGTTAAAGCTAAAACATTTTTTTTTGACTTTTTATGTGTTGAAAAATTTGTTACTCTCAAGAAGGACATTGAACATTCCGTAGTGTGTTTAGTGGATGAAAATTAACCATTTGAGTTAGAGATACACACGTCAGATACATTTTATCGGGAAGGTATTAAATCAAAACATAGATTAATGGCTTTTTCTTGAGATCTTTAAATTATTCTGAGGTAAAAATTCCACTAATCGAAAAAGAAGCATGCTCTTTTATCGAGTCTCTCTTATATTGACGTTACCTGCTTACAGGAAAGCATTTCAAGTTCATAGCTGATCAACAGTTGATATCATTTATGTTTAACAAGAATTCATGAGCAAATATGTCCAAAAGGGTATAGCTACCAGCAAAACAACCACATAAAATTGCCACGAAAACAGTCAAACAGAGTATTACATTACTATCAATATGAAGACGATATCACTCGAAACTCCTCATAAAAGTTTTTTTTTCATACCAAAGACGTTCCGCTACAGGATACCACTTATTAAAATTTCTCACGCAACCCGGCAAGATATTTTAAAGTATATATACATGTTAAAAATTCAAAATATGAATCAGATGTGGACGGAGTCCTCTTTATGGAGGCAATTCTACAATACCAAAACAGGCAAACATTTGTAAATCTATGGTTTCTGCTCCACATTTTGCTTAGCTAATTCCCAGCTCCAGACTCGTATACTGACACTACTAGTGAACAGCCAATTCTGATACTTCCAGAACAAGTTACAGCGCTATAAAAACCTGAAAGGATTGTTTTACTTGACCCTCAAACTCCTGAGTCAAATGACAATAAAAAAGGCATTTTAGGTATACGAATCATACGAAAACGTAATGCCTGGGGCCTTACATTTTCATGTGGAACCTTTAACTAAAATGTTGTTTTCAATTTTATTTGAAGCAGGAGATTGATCTTTGGGAGGGTCTAGTGATACAATCCTTTAGACTTGTATATGGAGTTGGCACAGTGGTAGGACATTTGACTACGGAACCAAAGGTTGGGAGTTCGACTCTAAGTACTCCAAGACCCACTACGTGGGTCCATCTGGAAATATTGCAGTTTGTTGGTTCCTGACATTAAATATAACAACTATCACTATCACACAATAAACTGTTGAACTGTTAAACAATAATCTGTTATGGAAATAAACTGGACTACTTCTAATTAAAACTTGTTATGGTGATTGTTATGTTATGTTATGTCAGGTCAGGTTGTGTTAATAATACTTCATCCTTGTTTTAATTGATAAAAAATAAGTGCTTTCGTTTCTCTCTCTGGCTCACACCCATTGCAGCCTTATTTATATATTATGAAAATTTATAGGCCCTCCAACTTTATATAATAAAGTCTAAAAAACAATCTTTATTTATATTTTCAGATCCTAATGTAACATTTGAAGGTAAACCATCCATATTAAACAAAAAAATTACTTCTGGAGAAAATATAAAAATCAAAGGAATTAGTTATAAATCACCATTTAAGTTCTCACAAGCTTACTGGCTAAAAAACGACGAGGAAATTCTTGCAGCTGAAACAGTTGTTTTGCGTCGAAGTTTGGATTACTTGCGAACGGATTATTTCATTGGCGACCTGGTATTGAATGATGTACAGTTTGAAGATCAGGGTCAGTACCAGTGTGTTGTGGAGCATAATGGGCTAAAAAAGTATTCAGAGAAAGTAAACATCCAATTAGTCGGTATGTTCATTGCTACATTTTATTCTTTAAATATTTATTAATTTTTTGAAATAAACAAGCAAAAAAAAAAAAAATTATTTGATGAAACCAAAATAACTACTCTAATAATCTCACAAAGTCATTTGATAACTTTTGGGCAAAACTGCAGAATCGCGTTCTAATCAAATATCTCTTCCCGTCATGTCTGCAAATCTCAGGTTTCGGTTCTTGATCTCAGAGTTTCTCTGACTGTTTAAAAACAAGCAAAATTTATACTGAAAGTTAAAAACTGCTCTATAATATACAACTAAATCTTACTAAAATGATCCTCAAAATCTTAAGTATTTAATTAATCTTAAAGCAAAAAATACAGTTAAGAAATTAATGTAGGAGAATTTCAAGGAGATTTTTCAAAACTTCATTCATAGTTACGTCTATCTCAGGCATCACATCACATCCTGACAAAGTAGTTACAAGTATTCAAGAAATATTAGAATAAAATCAGTGGTAAAAACCACTGATTCAATAGCATGGTTATGGTTATGGTTATTGGACATGAAAAAAATAAACAAAATGCTCAGGTTTCCTAAATTAAAGACATTAACATTTACATTAAAATTAAACATTTTTACCTGTTTGTTTTTAAAACATTTTTAGACGACACAACTGAATTTTCCAGTAGTCACTATAAAATTAGAGCCGAAAAGCTAAAAGGCATTGTTGGAAAATGAAAAAGACTAAAAGTGAAATATATAATTGAAGTCTTAAAAAAAAAAGAATTTTAAATATAACCAAAAAAAAAGTTAAGAGATATGTCAACCAATTATGGAGATAGTGTATTTGCATTAGTATATTGGCTAAATCTATTGCAGATATTTTTGCTGCTACCAGCAGCTATGTCGGCTGTCGGCTTAAGGATCATTGTTCTGAAACAGTTAATTATTTACTTATCTGAAATTTGGTATGAGGTATTGATAATATTATCATGATAAGGTTAAGCGAGTAACAGTCTCATTTTTTTGAAAAAAAATCTTTTTTTTTTGGTACTGGACAAAAATGTGCCCAAATGTGGACCTTCTAGTCCTAAAATTTTCTCATTAAATTGTTTTGAAATTTTTCTTGCTTTATGCCAGGAAATATTATTTCTAATAAGTTTTGAAAAAATTATCGAATCCAGTTCCCAGGACCTAATATGTTGTCATTTTAGGCCTAAAAACAATTTTTGATATTTTTTTTTTAGATGTGGCCCACATTTGGTAATTTAATATCTAAAAACAATAATTTTGAATTTTTTTCAAATTTTGTGCTAAACTTGAGTTTGAAGTTAGATGTAGGAATATAATTTTTAGACATGAGAAACCTTTCATAATGTATATTTTTGCAAGAAATTGTGTTTCAAATATGTTGAAGATTTTCTTGATTTCAAAAAGTATTGTCTTGCTGCATATTAACAATATTTACCCGATTCTGGGCCTAGTCTTGCAAATAGTTAATTCTAAAAGGATATTTTGCAATTTTCTTGGAGGTACGATTCTGAAATGTTGAAAAAAATTCCTGATAATTTTTTTTTGAGAAATAGAAACTAAAATGTGACAATTTTTTTGTTGCTTTAATTTCTGTTTTTTTAGTTCTTCCAAATATAATGATAAATACTATTTTTTTGTTGTAAATGTAGTTTCTGGGAGTGCATTGATCACTAAGCGTTTGTTAAATAATAGCTCAGAATTTGATTCTCGTGAAAGCTAACAGATTTAAACAATTTATATTTAAAAGTATTTCAAAAACACGTTATAAAAAATTACTCAGTAAAGAAAAATTTATCCTCAGTTAATTAATGTTGATATAGGATAGAGTTTAATGGTAGCCTATTTCTGAGCGAATACATCTTTGGTAGGTCTTGCTGAGTTTGACTTTCTATTAAATGTTTAATGAAACAATAAGAAATACTTAATCAACTTGAAAATATGCTATTCCCATGGGTGGTTCCTTCTTACAATATTCCACCCGTAGGGGAAGGATTTCTTCTTAGAAAATTTTTAGCAAAAACATATTTTTATTTTTATAATTGAAAAACGTTCCCAATAAAAGTTTATTTTATTTTAGATGTTTCGTGTGCAAGGCTTGTTCTTACAATTGCTGAGAGGAGCTGGAATGGGGAATACATGGACAAATCCACATCTTCTTATAAATCATTTGAAAGCTTGTTAAGAGTTCAGGTAGCAATTATTACTCTATACTTTATGAAGAAACAATTAATCAAAATAATTGAATTAATCCCCTTTAACGCAACAATATGTTGTTTTATGATCTGTGAAAAAGTCTTATAAAATTATCTCAGATATAGCATTTGCGAAAGTGTACTTTGAACATTTTTATCTTTATTGTGCTTGTACTGCTAAGGTGAATTTGTGACCTTGCAAGTATTGATTAAGTTAAATTATTTTCTCTTGTTCACATGATTTAATTTTGAGATTATAGGTTATAGAAAACACACTTTGAATATAGTAGGTTTTTATAGCAAAAACTTTTTTTATTGTTATTTTCCATTAGTAATACTATTTGGTTATTTTAAATGGGTAAATAAATTTACTGTTTATTATCTTGTTATAATGATTGTTTAAGGTCTAATGTCTATGGAACCAAAAATTTTTATTATGTTATATTTTTAAAATTATAAATTACAATCACTACCATACCAATCCCCATTTGCCTTAGAAATTCTCCATTATGCTCATAATATCAGTACCAAGAAAAATTTTGCACCATATGTAAATTATGTAAACAAATTTCTTAACAGGAAAAATATTACTTAAGGGAGTAGTACAGTAATAAATTATTTTCTTTATTTTTTACATGTTTTAATATTTTATGGGCTCAAAATACAAAATCCTACTCAAAAAAACAAAATAAATCAATCACTGGCTTGGTAAACGAGACGCAGCGGTCCAAAAATTTGGCGGCGTGTTTTTCTCGGAAACTGTTCAATAATTTTTTTTGAAAGTTTGACTGTTAATTTCTTATCGGCTTGGGCGCCAGCTTGGCTGCAAATTTTACTAGCAGTAAAGCCTTTGCGTCAATACTTCGAAAATTAGACGTTTTTAATAATTTCAAATTTGTTTTCAAAACAAATTTTTTGGTTTTCAAAACAAATTTTTTGGTTTTCAAACCAAAAAATCAATTTTTGGGCCAATTAGCAATACAAAATTCTAAAAAAAAATATATATATTATTATTATTGTTAATATTATTATTAAAATTATTGGATAATACTAGTAGAGTTTATAGTTTGAATGCTGTGTTTTACCATGAAGACACTTTCGAAAGGCTGTTGGTGACTAACTCTTTGAACATTGGTACAAGTAAATCTCAAATAGCTGATGGTATCATATCGTATTATATTATTCACATAATGTATTATTATATTTGCTTTATAAGATGATTTTACAGTTAACTTGTCAGCCTGGTAACTACAGCAGGAATCCTTTTTATGCAGGCGATTTCAACCGGTGTCAACCGATTTTTTTATCGCATACAAGTTATCAACATTTTGACATATTACCATGCCATAAAAATTTTGGAGTGTGTGCATCACTTGTTCTGTGAGTTATTCTACTTCACTTTAAGTGAAGTATCACTGCTATACCATACGTTATCACCGTATGGTATAGCAGTGATATGACAACTGTTGTAGGAACTTTTTTCACCATCGCCAATAAATGTGGTGTATCAAAAGTTGGTTTTTTGTATTGAACACATAAACATTTTAGGTATGCTGCTCTCGATTCCATTGACTGTTTTCATATCAAATAGGTTTTTCCCTCTTTTAATGAATGTTTCATCATCGTTTTGAGTTGGTTTTTAAAAAGTTGGTGATTAAAAAAATGTGTCTCCATTCACAAATTGGATTATCACACATAATATTTTATTCTTGATAAAGTCCCAGTTTCGCTGAACAATACTTCAACGACACACCTTCCACACAACACTTTAAAATACTCATTGCAAGGAAATGTTCATAAACAAATTAAAATCCTCAACATTAGTGTCACTGTTTTCCTTTTCATTGAATTGCAACTTTTTTCCAGACGCTGTAGCTTAGTTTTGGTTACGCAATTTTTGGTGTTTCAGAATTTGATGCAGCAAAAGAAATTTTAGTATATCTATTGCCTTTGAATCTTTTTCTGAATACACTGGACTAGAAGTTTTCTTTGATCCTCCTATTGTATTGTAGTTTTAAAAAATACAAAAAAGGAACAAAAAAAAAAAGACTAAAATTTCAATTAATTTATAACAAATTTTTGGGTTTTAAGCCATGTAACAATAAATTTGAAATTAATTTTAGGTTTCCTCAAATAAATTCTTTGTGTTTTTCTCACGCTAACCTATGAATGTTTCCTTAAAACACTTAACAGATTTGTTGAGTTGTGGACAAATCTTCTTATTTGATGGTTTTTTCTTCTTGGTAAATTTCTGATAAATAATTATAAGTGTGAAACCATTTTGTTATCAATAAATTTTCTCTTTTTTTTTTTTTTAACATATTTTCAGGAATAAAAATGTTTAAAAATGTCCATTTATTTCTGGTTGTAGATTTCTTTACTTTGTAGATTTCAACCCTCTAGATTTCTTTCAATATTGTCAGAAATTTTAAACACTAAACTCATTTTTAGATCGAAAATAGTTTTTCACCCGCTGGACAAATACAAGTACGAGATGATATTGTTGTGCAGATAAAAAACTTTGAGGATAGGTAAAATTTATTTTTGAGTTTTTAAGACATATTTATTGGAAAAATAAATTTGTTTGTTTATTTGGAAATTTCCAAAATTTTTTTGCCTTAAAAATATCAGTTTATTAATCAGTTTATTATTAGATGCTTAATCTTATTAATCTTAATTTCGGAAATATGTTAATTTTTTATTGATTTCTGGTGAAATAATATTTAAGTCATCCGTTTGCTGTTTCTCTCCAAAGCTTCTAGTTATTTTTTTCTGAAATTCTATATGAAAATCAAATGGAAGACAAGTCACAGTTTTAGTTTTCAAAACGAATTCTTGTTTTCAGGTACTGAGCTATAAGCGACCCAAATATTTGTTCTATAACAAAAATAAAAATTCAATTTTTTCGGAATTCAATTCCTTTATTTTTTATCATTTGTAAGTCATTTTGAAAATGTTTTGATCTTAGGTCTCTAAAATTCTCAAGTAGCTAATGCCATTTTTTTAAGTTAGCTATTAGCTGTGCTAAAAAATTTTCTGTTGATTTTATAACTACAGAAATTTGTCTGACCCATAGCTCAATACCAAAAAATATTTCAAATATTTTACAGAAAATTTTGTTCTGATAAAGAGATTTTCTTTTTTCGTATATATATATATATATATATATATATATATATATATTTTTTTTTTTTTTTTAATTTGAGAGAAAGAAAAAAAAGAAAATTAAGAAATTTTTTATTAAAAACTAATTTGTGGAAATCAATTAGTTATCATGTGTTTGTTTTAAAAAAAGTTATTAACAAACTTTTGATTGAAAAAATTCAGCAGTGATTTTTAAATGTTTTATATGTTGAATTTTTTTTAGTGCTCCTACAATCACAGCTAGAGTAGATGTATTTATACTTAAAGTGATTGACTCAGCACGTTTAGATAATTGTAAGATGTTGAATAGTTTTGCTGTGAGAAGTGTATCGGCGTCATTAAATGTTGTAAAAACCAAGGTGTTTTCATGTGGTAAGTTCAACACTCTGTATTAATTGATTTCATAAAGATTTCATTGCAATAGTATCTTTTTTTGTATAAATTTAACATTCATGAAATGGTTATTTTGTCTCTGAACATTAAATTAGCTTAGTTATATTCAGATTGTATCAGATATTAATAAATACTGCTTTTTGGACTTGTTCCATATATACCTATGGATGAACGCTAAAATTTTATAACTATAGATCAATGTTGTATTAATAACTTTTTTTTTTTTGGGCTCATACGTTGTATGAATATTTTCTGTCATCTTTATAATCTATTTTTAGTTAAAAACTCCCATAAGGCAATTCTGTAATAGTTAAGTAAGCATGCTTGCAAGATTTAATTAGGCTAAAGAAAGTTTGTTCTTAATAAAAAATAAAATTCCAAATTTTTTATCAAAATATGTTCTATCTATGATATATTAGCTGAAATGCACCATTATGGCTATTTTCTGCCATTTTGATTGCATTGCATAACTATTCAGTTCTGTGATTTACATAGATTTGCTCTTTTTATAGATTGCTGCTTTGAAGAATCTCTTGGCTCAGTAAATTTCACTGGACTTTATTCCTATCCAACATCTTTAGTGGGGACAGTCATCTCACAAGTATGCTCATTTAACAAAACCATAGAATTCAAACGGGAATGTGTGCCAGATATTGTGTCTGGCACAATTTGGAGTCCGGTGGATCTAACTATATGCCCCCCAAAAACGCTCACTACAAAGAAGTTGCTCTATTTAGAAAAGGTAAAAGCTTAAAGTTTGTTTCAGAGTGTAACTGTTTTGAGCAGCTAGGTGTGAAGTTGGAATCTTAGAGAAATGCTAGATTCAAATTTTTTTTGGGGGAAGTCTGTTGATGATTTTAATGAATTAAAATGAATAAAGTGTTTTGGCCATAGTAGCTTCTAAGATCATTGATAATTCTGCCATCGCAGAATAGTTTGAATCTATAAAGATTTAAACCCTTAGTTACTTTTAATGCATAGCAACAAGAGAAATAACTTTATTTTTTTTATTGATTTATATTTTCTGCTACAAAAGTTTATATTGTAAATAAAAACATATTAATTTTTTTTTCATGAAAATATATCTAAAAATGAATTTTTTAAATTTTTCTTATTTACCTAACTGTATATTTTCAGTCAAAGCACGGAAACCTTGTAGAAGACCTATTGGGTCTTATTATCGAGAACCAATAGACGACATAACTTTGCTTTTGAGACTATTGTATGAGTTATGTTTTGTATTTACCAATACAAAAAAAGATTTTAAAGAAAATTTAAAATCACAATAAAAAATTATATAACTAGTTTCTTCTTAAAAAGAAAGTTTTTTTATTTTGGAGGGATTATTCTTGATAAGAAAAACTTTATTCCACAGTTGATCTGTATCTGGAGAACATAACGCTCAGCAAAAAGAGGGTTTTGCGACATCAGTTGCATGAATTGTGTGCAGAGTTTCTATCTCTTTATGATCATGGGTCATTAACTCATAATTTAAATTTTTAATGCTAGTGGCTGTTATGAGACCAAATAGTAATTCAGTCCTTATTTTTCATAATACCTATATTTCCCAAATATCAAGTCAAGTTCTGTTTTGTTTCATCGTGAGATAATAATTGCTTCAAAGGTGAGTTTTGAATGTTACTTCAGCGGAGACCTTGTACCTAATTTCATTGCCAGATGTTACTTTTTTGGTTCTTGATTCTAGAGGCTGGCTGTATTATCGATTAAACACAAGCCTGACTAAAAAAAACAAAAAAAATTTGTGCAAATAGTCCTTAAATTAACAATTAATGATTTTTAACTGATTTCGTATATATTTTATTCGTAAAAACTTTTGCAAGACATACTCTTGCGAGTCCAAAAACTTGCAAATTACTTTAGATTAACATTTAATAAATTATCAAAAGTTCAGGAAACAAATGAGTTCTCTAATTCTTTTGGGTTACCTGGGTACAATGGTAGACTCTGACAGGTTTTTTTCTATTAATTTCATACAATTAGAGAATTGAACTCATCAGCTGTTTGAATTATTGCCCAAAAATAAACTTTGTGTCAAGTGATGTTAAGATCGATTAGTGATGTGGGTTTTTCAAAGAATTCATTTGGGGTATTATAAAGACATCATTTCATGAAGTTTGTTTAATGTAAACCTTTTTATATTAAAGTTTAAACTTTTAATCTTATGCTGTTAACACGTGTTGTTTCTAAAATATCATTATCTTCGTTTTCATTGTTTCTATATTTTATTTCAGTGTTACCATGGATTTCTGACTTGCAATCGGGTGTGTCATTTTTAAAATGTTTTCAATAGCAAAATGAAGTGATTTTCCTAATTTATATTAGAAATCATTAATTTTAATTTGTTCCACCACTTGTTTTCTACATTCGTTTTTGGTCTTCATAACCTTGTCATACGGATTAGTGAGTCCAAGGTTGACGAAACAGTCAATTAGCTTTTTGTTGCTTGTTTCATTGTGTCAATGCAGACCTAGCCCAATTGAAAATTGAAAATAGAGTTTCTACATTTTATTGAAATCTGATTTTAAATTTTCCTGTTGCTTTTTGTTAACTTCATAATGATTTGCTGTCCACTTTATTGTCAATCATTTTAATCTTCGGTTTAATGTCAAACAAATCTTTTGGGTCTATTAATCCAACATATCAAGTATGATAGTGATGTGGGTAACTCAAAATTAGACTAACTCACAGTAAACTTCCATTTGTTCTGCTTCAAAATATCTATACAAACAAAATTTGCAGTGTCATAATTGCTTTTTAATCTCCAGTTATACCAAGATATTCATAAATCATTTTTTCTTGATAATTGTTTGAAAAAAATCCTCTCAGATGGATTGCACAAAGGTGGAAAACACAATACCTGAAAATTTTTCGTTTAAAAGATTTATAATTTATAATAATGATATTATTTATAATAATATTTATAATAATAATAATATTGAATAACAACTGTTATTATTATTATCATTATTATTATTGTTATTATTATTATAAAGTTGATGGATAGGAACACTTTTGAAATATAGAATATTAGGGTTACCACCCACACTTACATGTGCAAACATTTTTTTTTTAAATTTTATTTTGTTGGTAACTGGAAAAAATATGCGAAAAACCTATTATTTACCAAAAGAAAATGATATATGCAACTTTCTGCTAAGACAATTCAAAAATCGTCTCTTTTACAAAATTGTAATTATTTGACTCCTAGCGTTCAAAAATTTTTGTTACTGATAATAATTTGAAATATCAACCAGGTACCACTAATACCATGTTTGAAATTCTCTCCACCAACATTTACATTTGTCTACCGATCAACTGATATGTTAATAATAACCTACCAATTTTGATAATTCTATCAAAAAAACTAATTCTAACTAATTCTACGAACGAATGTAAGTGTTAATAGAAGATGTTTGAATACGGAATAAAAGTTCATGAGTTTGATTCCCACATCTGGCGGAAATTAACTTTCTATGTTATCTCTGAGTTTCTGAGCAAAACTCATTGTGAAATGCAATGCTATTTCAGTTTGGTCATGTTGTTTGGTTGAGTTTCATATATGCAAATGGGCATTCTAAGTACTCCAAGACTTGCTACGTGGACCCTTCTGGAAATATCCTCTTGGCAATTTGTTGGTTCCCCACGTTAAATTTAACATTCTCACTCTCAATACTAAGCTGTTGCAATTTTCTCTGTAAATTGTTTTTTGCTATTATAACTTTTTAACAAAAACTCTATCGGGAGTTTTAAAAAAAAATGCCGTTACGGGCTGAAAAGATAGCTTTACATGTTTTCCGGGTAATAGAGGCAAAAAAATCATATTCCCAGCCTTTGAGATTTCTATACAACGAGAAGATCAAATTTTTCAAATAATTTACATTTAGAATTAAAGAACAAATATTATAGAAAAACATAACAAATATAAATTTATTAGAGACGTGATATGACTAGAATCTGAAGTTTGTAAACCATTCAGATGAGAGCTACGTTAGAACTCCAACCTTCGTTAGCGTTTTTCACTTGTGGAAAATTCTTCTACTTGTGGATAAATTGGTGTATGTTGCAAATTTCTAATATTAACACAATATGACAAAATGTGGGATGAGAAAAAAATTTTGAATGATGCAGATGTATTTAAAAAATATTGTTAAATTAGCTTCTTTTAACATCTTCTCAAGTCGTTGTACTGAAAAAAAAAAAAAAAAAAAAAAAAAAAAAAAAAAAAATAAATAAAGGGGTGGTTCTTATTGCACTGAGTAAAGGTCTTTCAAATATTCTGACAATGGTGATTATGGAAACCTAGTTTCACTAATTGATTCACACGCTTAAGTTCTCTTTTTAATAATTTCAATAAGCAAAAAATTTTCATAAATTAAATGCTTACTTTGATTAATTCAGGTTCGAAAAAATTTGGAAAGTACCATATAAATTAGTTTTGGACAATAGTGGACGATGCATTCTGGTGCATAGCAGGTAAACAAATTTCAGCGAGAATGTATGAGATATTTATGATTGGTGTGATGTGATTATATTCGATAAATTCGAGTGCATAAATTCTGTTATTTTGCAAGAGATGAGATGTTTTTTACTTACAATCTGATATAAAAATATAATTATTGCTGTTTTTCATAGACATGTAATAGACTAGATTTTTCCATGCTTTTATAAGGTTTAATTCTGTTGCAGTTGTTACTATGAAAGTATTTTTAAATAAGGCTCATAACAGTGAAATCAACAGAGAATTAATTTTTGTCTAAACTATAAATTCTAATGACAGCAAATAAGTCATTAATCCGTAATTCTTAATGAAATAAATCGTTTAGTCCAGCACATGGACGATCAATAAATACGAAGCTACTATTCTAGTACCAAAAATACAACTTGATGAACATAACAGCCCTTATAAAACTTCGGATAGTACACAGATTTGGCACTGATAAAGTTTCTCCAAAAATTTAATACCAAACATATTATCAATAGACTTACCATTAATATCTCTGGAAATATTTGGATATTGAAAAAAAAAATTTTCAAGGTAACAATTAAAATTAACAGCCAATTAAAAACCTTACTTGAGGACAATTCCAGTTTACAGAAAATTTTAACAGTTTAAAACAATAAAAATAGCAATATTTTCACAAGGAACATCCTCATTGCCATATATGATCTTATCTGAAACGAGAAGCAAAAAAATTTCAAACTACAGATTGACGAAAACTGACAAATCTCAATGGATTCCACATAATTTTCAGCTCTGAAAAAAGTGTTTCATACATTTTAGCTTAAATCGTACTTACCAGCACTTATTTTGTACCATCATTAAAAAACAATTTAGAGCAAACTTGCTGAAACTATATCAAAAATTCTGGCAAGGTTTATAAAAACTTTGGGTTTTGTTTTGTTTTGTTTGGGTTTTTTTTGAAAGCCCAGATCCTTGTTGAAACTGTATAAACTTACTTAACCAAGTCTTTCACAATATTCTAGTTCTCATTGTAATTTCCGATCCAAAAATAGATCATAAACGAACAAAAAACTATCTGGAGTCAAATTGTAGGTCAAAAATAACCATTTTAGACTAATGCTGCTGCCAGAATGACATGTGCACCAATGAGCTCTTTTACAATTGTTGGCTCATGTGGAGTTAAGCCGTTTAGAGTTATGCCATACATAGCACTTAATTGGCTCCATGATTGAAACAAAAAAATTAGAAAAAACTTTACTAAGCCACTTTGGACAAATATTTGTCAGTTATTTCTTCCAGGAAAATGAAACTTAAGTGACTTGGTGTACACAGCGGCCATAATGATTTTTATTTATGGTATCTCGCTGTAAATTTCCAGTGTGGATATGAAAATCATGAAAAAATGGCAACCATTGATTTATCGTAATTCTTATCATACTAATATTACTAGTTCATTAAATATTTTTGATGAGAATGAAATTTGATCTTATTGAAGACCTCATTTTTATAAATTTTTATTTTGAAGAATTAACTCTAATAAAATAACAAGTTTTTAATAATTAAGAAATTTAAATCTGTCAATAAATTTGTGGGCTAAGAACATTTTTGCTAAAAGGATATTTTGCACACACTTAGAAATATTTAAATAGTATCATCTGTGGTGATGTTTTTAGCACGAGAAAATACAAAGTTAAAAACAATTTTTTTTTGATGTTAGAATGGTTGGAATTAACACAGTTTTTAGATTTTTTGAGCTTTATGAGAAGATTCTTTAGAAATGGCAGAAAAATTGTGTTTGACATTGCAAAAGCTCCATCATCATGAAAGACACTTTCATTTTATGAATTTAAACTATGTAATCAGAAGAGCTAGGCATTCATGTAAAAATCCCTTGCTCTTTTTACTACTTCGCATTAACTAAAAGCATGCAAACGCTTTATTAGTGGAATATTATCAAACACCAAACACTATTTCTTACAAAAGTTTTTCGAACTCAATGCTAAATTTATTTACATATAAAAATCCTTAAATAATGCAGAACTAAAGAAGAATGCTAATTATTATTAATTAATTTCATGATTTGGGAAATTTATTGAAATTATTATTAATTATCTACTTTTGTGTTATTAAAGTTACGACTTGTGGTCTGTGATGTATTGCGTAACTTTAACATGTGCGGAAAAGCTAGTATTTTATTGGTTGAGAAATTGAACATGATTCCTGGAGCATACAAAGGCAAAGGTTATGCTGCTATTAATTTTAAAATGTTTTTCTAGCAGATTACAAAAATTCGGAGAGTACGAAACTACAAAGGGAAAAACTTTGTGGTCGACGATACCAAAAACAAGATGAAAATGAGGAAAAAGAAGGAAATTTATATGAAGCAGGGGGATTTTAATTTGTATTAGTCTATATTATTTCAGTAACTAGTTTTAGAATTGTCTTCCAAGGTTTTTAATGGTTGTCACAAACTGTAAATTTTGTAAGTTTTAATTATCTTAAAGGACTTAAGTGCAATTAAAATTATGTTGAAGTATTTTATGAATAAAAATATTGAATATATAT
>JAUZNK010018082.1:0-21537 GCA_035046665.1 Euphysa ruthae
CTGGATAGGGTTGATATTCTGATTATCTCTTTGGTTTTGTTAAAAGAGTTAATATGCATTCAATAGATAATGATCTAATTGCCAAATGAAAAAAAATTTTTAGATGAATATCATATGCGGTTCCTGATTTGAATTATTTTTTAACTTTCAAGAGCGCTTTTCTCTGATTTCATGTTTCAGGGGGTGAAAATTCTGAGCGGGTGATAAAATCTTAACCGCTTATTCAAATTGCTTGAAATTTTCTACAGAGACCCACAGATAGTTTACAAGTGATTTGTTACAGTTAGTTTTTTTGAAATAATTTTTTTTATTTTATTTTAAATGTATTTTTTCAATTTTACCTCCTGAAAGGTTATGAAAGGTCAATGTTTATTCTTTAGTTGTACAAAATTATTATTTTATTCATACTAGAAGTTATGGCATGCACAGTATTAAGTGTTTTTTTCTGCTTCTTGTGTTGATGACCACTTTAAAGTTTCAAATTTTGCTGACAAAAATGAGAAAACGTATTTCAA
Source organism: Euphysa ruthae (assembly GCA_035046665.1). Classification (NCBI taxonomy): domain Eukaryota; kingdom Metazoa; phylum Cnidaria; class Hydrozoa; order Anthoathecata; family Corymorphidae; genus Euphysa; species Euphysa ruthae. The sequence continues at coordinate 516 of JAUZNK010018082.1, forward strand.
TCTTGAATGACAAAGAGAAACTTGCCAAGCCTTAAATACGGGTTAAACTGTAAGATTACAGTGGGTATGGAAGTTGACTGACAAGATTTGATATATTCAAAAATTTTAAATTGAATATAATTTTTATCATCCACAACCTTGACCCGGTTAGATTCGCTAATCCGAAGTAAAAATTTCTCCATATAACTATTTTCGTGAGTTATTCTTATAGTATAGCCACAACCAGCTTCACCTTAACTCTCTTTTCCCATGCGCGTTACAAAAAATCTCGATTAACAACAAAGAACTAACAACCAAATTAAGTTCCACCTATTGGGTAGGCTAGCATTATCCCGATCAAGCTAATTTCACATCGTCAAATGTGATCACAGTGGAGTCCCGTTGTCTTGACATCTCAAGGAACCGATAACGCGATTATTGCTGTCTTCGAGATGACGAAACTACAAAGGGGGAAATTCGGGATGCGGGATTTCCAGATTGCAGTACAAGAGGATGACAAGACTGAATTTGATAGTGCAAGTAAAAAGATGTCCACTCTACAATTGAGTATGAAAAGAGTATTTAAAACTATATACAGAACAAAATACAAAATCATTTCAAAAATGGTTCACAAAAAATGTTTTTTTTTTACATGGCGCACTAAAAACACAGGTCAAAAGAACGTGTGAGTTAATTGAAATTATTCAAAAAGCTCTTACAACTGGAGGCCAATTATCAATTATCTGGTTGCATGTTGACTTGTACCTGTGCGCCATATTTTTCCATCTTTTAACTAACTCAAAATAATATGTTCAGCAAAAAAAACTAATCCCTTTGCACTAAATAGTTATATTAATAAACACTTAGAATCTTAGAATACTAAATTATGAGCGATACTTCTAAGTATCGATTTGGATAATCATCGACGATTCGTAAAATTCTCGCGTGAAAATTAGCATAACGCTTCCTCTGAGCTGGTGCAGGATGACAACCTTGATGTTGTAAGATTGACGCTCGTACGCACGCTTTTTGATTTTTCAAGACATTAATAAACTTTAAAAAGTTTGTATGATATGAAGAAAGATTCCCTTGAAAGGCTCGATGCCATCCTTCGATACTATTATTTTTTTCTCGGCAACTCTTGGTCTGTTCTGTGGTACATATTCCAAAAATTGATTTTAAACAATTGATTTCGGCGAGGGCCATTTAGGCGATATCTACCTATATAGGTGTCCTCAAAGTATTCGAAATAATCATCCGCTTCTCCATTAAAATTATTTCGTATTTCGTGGCATAATGTTACGAAACTATTAGTTACATCGTTTGGTGGAACAAAGGCTAATGCAGAAATCATATTTAGATGTAGCGCAAAATCAGGATCGGTATTGTACTGAGCTTGTAAATCTAAGTCTTGGATATGTTTCCACAAGTTGGAACATAAATGGTAGAAGCAGCTTTTCATTTCAATTTGAGGTCTGGTATTAAAAACAGCGTTAATTGCAGTTTTTTCAAAATCAATTAAAATTTCATCCGGATTATTTTTATTTACGACATTAAACATTTCATTGAAAAATCGTGTTTCTTTTGGTAGAAGTGCAAATACACATGGGAATATGCGGCCATTTTGTTCCGCATGTACAGTGTAAACTTAAAAGAAAATTTCAGGACATACCTTAAAAGTTCCATCGGCAAATCAATGGTCCAAGTTTGAAAGGAACTGGATTGCCTCTCGGGAAGAAAATGTTATTACTCTTTGACGATCGCCAACTCTACTGTCATGGATCAAGAACTGTGTTCCATTTTCAGTGAGCTGGTAAGCCGCAGGTAAAGCCGGAATTGCGGCAAGATTTATGGGCTGTGGTGTTAAGATACTTTCTTGCCGAGCAGCACGTATATTTCTTCGAATTGTTTCCATTGAGGGAAAATTTACAGCAGCACTTTTCGTTATGCCCCAAGTTCTGCTGCCAAAATTTGCCACTCTGGATCGTTTGATGTTTGGGCTCGTCATTTAATTTCAGCTTTCACTTTCGCCACTTCACAATTAACTTGCGATGGAGCATGGGTATATTCATTAATTTGTTCAACAAATACATCTAACATCGTCAGTTTCACTTTGGCTTTGCATTGACCCTTTTTACGATTTATGCACTCCCATGATGTCAAGTCATTTGCCAGATTTTTTTGAAAAATATAAATGTACCCATCTTTCAACAGTTTTAGTGCACCTTTTTTTGTTGTTGCGAAGTCCATCACTTCTTAATCTTAACTGACAAAAAGTCCCGGTTTTTCACAAAAGACCTGTCTAGACACGTGTTCAGATGTCATAAATTAATATTAAAAAAAAATTAGAATTTATTAATAAGTCTTAAATTCATACGAATAGCACTTTCCAGATGTCGCATTTGTTGTGCATAGTTTTCAAGCAGTTTTGCAATATGCAGACCACTCATTCGAAGATGCATTTTTTTCATTATGGTCGGTAATTTTGCCCTCCATTTCATGGTATGCTAATAACGTTTCTACGTAACGGGCCATGAAGAGACTGAAACAAAATGTATAAGGGTTCCCTGGCAGAGGCAAAAGATTAAAGAATTTTGAAGTATCAAAATCTTTCTTTTTCAAGTTTTTTTTTTAATTTATCTTATTTGTTGAAATTTTCCAGCGTAAAAATGTTCGCAAATTTCCCGTACAATTTTTCGAAATTTATGAAAACATGTATCATCAACGAATCGTTGATGATAGCTGTAGCTGTCGAAACTTAGCCTAAAATAAATTTGCTTGTTCATGACATGATAAATTCTTCATTATGACTGAACAGATAAGCGAAAATTTTTTTAAAGAAATGTGTCTCTGAATTTAATCAAGTCTAAGCATGTCGTGTCTGGTCTTGTATTCTTAGACATTGTATCAACTTTAAGTCTATTTTTTATATATACATTTATCACCAGATAAAGTTTATGTCTAAATTTGGGAAATATTTCCTTAATCTTTTTTGGCTAATTTAGTATTTTAGAGGAAAAAGGAATAATTGTAACATTTTTTGGAAGACTCTACCAGTCAGCTGTGACCTGTAACCTGCGTTTTGTACCCCATAAAAGGAAGTAAAATTTTGACGGGAGAAATTAATCAGGAGCAATTCTCACGTTTTTTCAAATTGAAAAGGATTAAAAATGAGTTTTTCAAAATCTTGTTCAAACAGATAATGAACTACCCGTGAAATTATTTTTCAAAGGTTAACCTGTACCATTGCCATAATATTGGTTATCTTAGAGACTCTTTTTTTCTTGGTTTGTACTTGTGACAACAAACTTCCAATTAGAGTAAAATTTCTATTTCTATAAGATTTCTATTATGTTTTTTATAACATATGAAAACGGAAAAATAAATTTAACAGCCTCGGATAAGAGGTTGACCATGCTAAGTAGAGATTTGATCTCAAGCATCACACTACGTCGTTCAAAATCTTTTAATGTGATTCAAGTTTTCATTTCTTATACATTTTGGCGCCAAGACATTTTTTTCGCGATCAATTTGCTGTGTCAATTAATTTAGAGGCTGAAAATTTAATGAGTGTAGAAATTTAACTTAAAACAATATTAGCCTTTAAAAACGAAAAAACAGCGTCAATTTAAAAGCTAAAATACAAAAAATAGTGGCTAAACTAGTGAAAACAAAATTTTAAAAATCACCATTGACGAAAAAAACATAAAAAGTTATACAATTTGTATAACCATTTACTGCAGTGTCATATTATATAAAAAAAGGCATTAAAAGCACAATTGAGTACAAAAAACGAAATTTTATTTTAATTTACCACAAACCCTACAAATGAATGTTATTCTCAACATCCTGCTGGTGAATCAGCTGCTCAAAGAAAATTCAGATCTTTAACAACAACATTTGATAAAAATTTCTGATATTCATTTTCGTGAAATACATAATCTTTTTAAAATAACAGGCTGGTTATTTTCTTGGTTCCGGAGTCGCAGTAAATAATGACTCCCCTAAATTATGACTCCCCAGTCATTATTACCTAGCAAATAATGATTCCACAGTCATAATTTACCAATAAATAATGAATCCCGAGGGTTATTTTTTACTAGAAAATTATGACTCCCCTCAGTAAATAATGACTCCCCTTGAAGGTTTGAAATAATTAATTTGTATTTCAATGAATTATATTTTTCAAACAACTTAATTATAGACTGGCTTTATTTGAAAAGCAAATGGAGAATTGTGGTTGTACATAATTATTGTGACCATTATTTGTGTTAATAAGTATTGTATATTTATGTATATATTTCTTTTATTAAGATTTTAAAGTAAAATTATGCTATTTTTGTTAGGCTTCTCCATTATAAGAAAGGTAACAAAGACAAGCGTGTATACACCTGCAATAACTAAAAACGATAAACAACTTTAATTAAACAAAATAAATAAAATTATTTGAAAAGGATTTGAATTGATGAATTAAGTTCTGAATAGCTATTTGCTGAGGATAAGCCACTATCAAATTTTAAGTCTAAAAAAGGGCAGAAAAAATAAATAGTTTCATGAATATTTTAATGTATGAAACTAAAGATCACAGTAACAAATACTTTAACAGAAAGATTAACGTTTTAAAAATATATATCTGAGTTTTTAGTACTGAAGTTTAGGGAATGGTGTTAGCGATTGAATTTTTAAGCATTCCATAAGGCGATGTCTCATTATTCGTAAGTTCAATTCTGCATCCATGGGCGATTTCCCGTCTAGTATTTCTGCAGCAAATGCGGCTGCGAAGAGACAACAACTGTTTCCATCATTTTGTTGCTGAACTGGGAGAAAAGTAACGTTCACTTTCCCTTTATGATCGGCAAAATGCTTGTAGAGCGACCATATTGACTTTTTCGAAGAACTATTTAATGTTGATTTTAGGCTATCGCAAATCTGGACTCAGCTGTTTGAGCAAAAGCTTAAGAACCAATGATCGTTGCCATCATGAAGCAATTGTATATGCTCTTGAGTAACGGGCTTGGAAGGTTTAGAAATATTTCTTTGAGAGTTTAATACCGATTGGTAGTTCGAGTTTAGTCCCAACGCTTTACATATGAGACTTTGGGACGCATCCATTATGTGATCGTTAAGCCATGCTGTTTCAGATTGAAGAATTTTATGATCGTCTTTACTCAGATGGTAAGGATTTTGGATCCAAAAATCGTTGTTAGAATTGGAAACATCATCAATTATGATTGATGGAGCTACGGGAGGTTTGGATTTCTTCCAATAGATTTGCTCGATTGTAAACCAGGAGAATTTCTCCCCCTGAACTATAAGCCAAGCAGACCATCACTTCTTGTTTGATATTACTTCCTGCAGTGATAAACTCACACCACTTGATTCGCCGAAATATTGAAGGAGCTGGCGCACACTAACTTTTATTTCGGTTGCTCTATGAAACAGCTGCTCCATTTCATTGGAACTTAGATTCAGGTAAATGCGCGGGTATACAAGTGGTTTTTCACTCATAAAAATACCTTCAAATTGTCCGCAGGTTCGTGTTAGAGAATTGTAGGTGTGCAGCTTATCGTTTGAAGTGTAGACCGCTTCAAAAAGAATTCTCTTTGAAATCATGTAGGGAGTTTCTCCCAGGGGTTCTATCTACTTTCAGGTTCATTTTGTGTGAAAACGCTAGACGGTTCTTTTTCGGTGACGTTGTTGTTCTCGCCATCATTTTTGAAGTATCGCTTTAATAAGCCAAAATTATACTTCGATTTAAGTGTTTTACCGTTTGAGTTAACGTTGGTACATAAACCGGATGTCGTTTTACCTACAGTATATGACCCTAACCACTTAAACGAAAACTTCCCTCCTTTTCTGTCATTTCTTTTCTAGTTTTGCAGTAAGACCATATCTCCAATATGCACAAACGAGGATGATTGTCGCCGGCTGTTATATCATGTTGTTGTTTTGTTTGAGCTTTTTTGATATTTGCGCTAGCATCTACATGGATAGTTTCTCTAATAGACATTGAGTTTGATAAAACTGTTTTAAAGGTTTCTCATCGAATGGTTCTTCACTATTGTGATCAATTTCTAGTGGTTCGTCGAGATTGTATTTCATATTAGTCGGAAGTATTGGATGGCGGTTATAAAGGAGGTAGAACGGAGAATATTTTATTGAATAATGCCTGCTTACTCGATGTGCGAAGAGTGCACCACCGATAATGTATGGCCACTCTTCAGATTTTTCGTCTAAAACTTTCACTAGAAAATTTTTCACAGTCCTGTTGTGACGGTCAATGAGTCCGTTCGCTTGTGGATGATACGCAGAGGTGACTCGTTGTTCAACTCATATTGTGCAATTGGTCACTGACGTTATTCACAAACTCCCGACCTTGGTCGTTAATTTGAATCTGTGTACATCCGTGCCTGCACATTACCTAAAAACAAAGAAGCTTTTAAAGACTTTGAAATTTTTAAACGAATAATATTTTAAAAAGGCCATAAAGCGGCCTAGAAATTAAGAAATTTATTTAATTTTGCTTATTAAAGCTTTTTATTTAAATTATGTATTAAATATGTCGAAAACTTAAAGGGTTCATGAGGATTCCATTTTGTTAAAATGATATTCTTTATAAGGAAAGTCAGCTTGTATTACTTGAAAAATCCATAGTCCTAAACAAGAGTCCTTGCACGATTATTTAATTTACTTAAATTGTGGACGAAATTATGGAAATTTAGATAAATTGCAAATGGCCATACCGTGGAGGGAATTGTTTAATAGGCGCAAGTACAGCTCATCTGATTAAAAAGAAAAAGAAAAAAAAAATTTAAATTAAAAATCTTGTAGATTATAGTACAAAATTTTTTAAATAATACATTATTTCGTAAAGGAATTCTGCAAAAGTAACGGTTGTTTTGTTATTCACTGCTTTTGCTTCCCGTCCATTTGGAGAAGTATTCTATGCAAATAATTAACTTGCTTTTCACAGTTTTCACAATTTTTGATATATTCTGCCACATCATTTACTATGTTATGCAAGTAAAACGTTGCTGCTATTTTTTGATATGTTGGCTCACGACCTCGGTGTGAAGCCAACGCTTTTGCTTATGAACTCTCACCAAGACCTGCGTGAATGTTCCTGATTATTTATTGGTGAAGTTTTCGCGAACGCATAACCACTCTCTTTTCTTTGTTAAAGAATTGTCCTTTAACTATTCGAAAAACTCTCACTCACTGGCTCTACGAAAATTAGCTTTTTTTCCTTTATCTTCACCCACTTCCTTCATCCAAATCTTTTCATAACTAATTTTCAATTTTTACTAAATCAACGTGCATCGCCATCACAATAAACTCAAAGAAATAAAATCTATTTTTCATCAGGCATGATTTAATTAATCTTTTATATATGCGTATAAAGCAAGTCAACAGATACGTGCAAATAGCAAACTAATAGAAACTATAAATAATAACTTTAATAAACTATTGTATGTATAAACTATTTATCTTTCTTATTCTTTTTCTCAATGCTTTTTACCACTACTACTTTTTAAATTTACATTTTACTCTATCTTATTTTAGGTACTACTGTCTAACTTTTTATGTTGTAGAATCTTGAATTACACTGTTACTAGTTAGGATATCACTTTTTTCGAAATTAATAATAAATAATTTACGAATGAATTGTTAAATAATAATTTACCTAGAACAGGAGTTTACCGTTTTTAATTTAATGTATTTTTACTATTAGAAAGATATTATCTTCTATAAGATTCCAGTGAAAATGACGGATTACTTATAATTATACAAATTAAAATTATTACAAATTATAATATAATATTTTTACACAGATATATTGCTTCATTTTGGTGCTTTTAAAGAAAGTTTTAAATTTCAGGGAACAAAATTATGAAATATCAACAGGGGATTTACTATTTTACAGGGGAGTTATTATTTACCTGTAAAAAAATGACTGTAGGAGTTATTATTTACTGGAAAATAATGACTGGGGAGTCATTATTTACGGCTACACCCGATATCTTCACCTGGAAGAGAAGCTGTAGATATGCTGGCCGGGTAAATTGTAGGAACAGGCTTCAGATAACAGAGCAAACGAAATCGCTTTGCTGATTCGCCGCTGAATATAAAAAGTGTTTTAAACAGATCAAAGATGATTTAGTGACAGTGGATCTTTTACAAATCTAATCCATAGTTTTCTCAAACTTTCATTTTTTGGAGAACCAAAAATTGGGACTACTTCATCACCAATATAATTAGAGGTACAATCGACAACACAGCATGTATTAACCATAACTATTTTTCAAGCCACAATTAAGTAAAAGTTTACTAAAAAGTTAAGAAGTTCTATGTTTGAAACTGAAAGTCAAATTCAAATGGACAAGGTGTTTATTCTTCAAAATCTAAAATTAAGATCTGAACGAAAGGAAAATAATGATGAAAAATTTGAGATATTTCTGCATTCATAACGGAAGGTCATGTAGCAGGTACTGAGTTTCACAAATACCAAGACACATTTTTAATTATTGCGGGTAGCAAAATGAAAAAAGTAGAACTCCCACAGAAAAAATATCTAAAATCCAAGATTGATTTAAATCTTCTCCAGGGCATTCTATTAATTCCAGGAAAGTGAAAAAATAGTAAATTCCAGGATTTATCGTCTAGATCAAATGAAGCAAAATTTAAACTAATTTTATTTAAAAATTCAATGTGAACACGATGCTGTTGGTTATAAATTACAGCGAAAGGATATGCTTAAACTTAGTTATATTTGATACTTCTAACAACCGATCATTTTTGCAGGACATAACGTCGTCCACACGTATAGGCAATTATTTTTGGATAAGCTGATAAAGTCACAGTATAGCACCTTGACTATGCAATTAGGGTTTGGATTCTAGAAGAGTTAACTATACTTATAAAAACTATAATGCATCAACAAAAATTTGCGGTTTCAATAACCTAGTGAGTTGCCACAATAGCTTTTAGCTGATATTTGGAGTGTCAGATGTTATTTTACCAATCCTTTTTAGCTTGTACAATACTACCTCATTTCTTCTTCTTTTGTACTCGTTGCATTTATGTTGTGCTTTTTTAATGAATATTGTCTTCCTGCACCTTCTGTTTTTTGTTGATTTCGTAAGCCTTAAAACCATAAAATCAGGTTTTCGATTTTGTTTCTGTAAGACAATAGAAAGCATTATATAGTATGTAATGTCTGTGTAACAGTAGTAGCAATTTATTAGTTTCGATTCAATACTTACAGAAAGAGTACTCGTAAGGTTACTAAACAATGAAGCCGTGCCATAATTACAAAAAAAAAAACTGCATGAAGAACAATGCAGATATGTATACTAAATGTAAATCTTTCTAAATTTCAAGACATTTCAGGGCATATTTTAGTTTTTTTCTAACAGAATTTTTTAGGATAAGCTTTAAACTCAAGGTCTTTTCAGGACGCTGGGCAAAATTAAATTTTCTGAAATACGATTTTCGAACCCAGTATCAAAAATCGCAGATATTTTAGGAATCATCAACCACTTTTATTTATAATTCTGGATTTCGCACAAATTCTGTACAAGATTCTACAACTTCAAAGAAAATTTTGAACAAGATTCTACAACTTCAAAAGAAAACTAATGACAGATTCTGTAAAAAAATTTACGAAAGGATGGACATAGGTGAATTCAAATATCAAAAGCCAGTAATGTTTTAAAGTTTAACTTTTATATATTATTTACATATTGATAAAATATAATATTGAGTCGATTCCCAAAATTTAAATTCTATATTGACTAAAAAATTATTGATAAATAATAAATGAGAACTTCATAAATTTGGCTACAGAACATCATAAAATGATACAGTTCAGATGGAACCTCAGCTAAATTTCAAGCATAACTCTTAAAATGTAAATTGCCAACGATAGCGAACCAAAATATGGTAAACGTTGCTAGAATTAATACTTAACTCACGACATGTATTTTAATTATTATTTACCCACATTATATTCATACAAAGCGTACACACTATTATGCATACAAAACATGAGCTTGCTAAAGTATTGCATGGAAATCGAACTTTTTTTTTTCCATTTATTATTAGCCTTTTTCATATAGAGCAGATAACAAACTTTATATGTAAACAAACAGAAGCTTCTTGCGAATTATGTCTTTTTTTTGTTGTTATAAAAGTAGTAAATAAAATAAGACTACGGTTAAATTGATTTTTTGTTCTTCTCTTTCTTCTAATAATTTTACAACTACTAATAAAAATGCGAACCGGCTTAAGTAATATTTCCCCAAGCAGAAAGTTTACAAGTGGCTTATACGAGAATTTTAAAAACTTCTGGAATTAACTGGAGAAAGTATTATATATGCGGTGAACATAGAGATAAGAGATACAGGCAAAACATATCCGATATGCCTGAAATTGCTGTTTCAGATGGGCGTTTAGAAAAAATAAAGACTATACGAACACCTAAAAAAGTTAACTCTGCCAACGTCGTTATCGTCCACGACAGAAAACAAAAGCACAGTTTGAAAATAGCAAAAATTACAAAACCAATACAATTACCTCAAAAATCTGTTAAAAGATCTACAGTCAAAAAAACAACGACCTAGTAAAACTCAATATAAAAGCAAAATGGTAAAAATAAACTACAAACATCAACACTTGCAAGCAAAATTAAACAGCAAAGCAACATCTGAATGAACTCAAGAGTCTAAAGAAAGTCTTCCTCTAAATATTCGAAAAACATCTTGCAGAGAGGAATTTATAAATTTACTAAACAGCCACAAGTTTTAAAAATTTAGTTTTATTGCCTTTATATAAATATCAATCTCTTTTAAACTTTTTAAATATTAAATTCAAAACATGACAAGCACTGACAGCAGTGTATTTTACTGAAGTTTTTTGTTTAAATATTTTTAAATAATAATAAAGCAAATTTCCAGCCAAAAACAAAACTTCAGTTAAAGCCACGTGAAAATAAAATGTAAATGAAACACTGTTTTTATATGCAAACATTGTAGAAAAGGACAGTCGAGTACAACAGTTGTCTGGACTAACCAAAGCAAAGTTTGATCTACTATTTAACTGTGTTTTCCCGTATGTTGAATTAGTTCCGTATCGTGATAGTTCAAACAGCAACAATAAAATTCGCAGTTTTGATAAACAGACCCAAATGTTGTGTTTTAATGAATTGTCGACATGCTTTAAATTCCTCAATTGTTTCTTTTATGCTGAGGTTAATTTCTACAATAACTAGAATTTTTAATGGTTGGATTTTGTTTCTTTCAACTGCTTTTAGTAAGCTGGATTTGAAACCCTATAAAGGGATTCTTCCGACGATGATGCCAACAAAGTTTATTAAATCAGGACACGGTCCAGCTGATATAGTCGACGCTAATTTCAATTCTAACATGCATAAAATTTAGAAATAAATTCATTGATGTTTAGTAATTACAAGGATACCGTCACCGGAATTGAGGAAAAATTTGTGTGGTTTGCTTCAAAAATTAAATAACAAAATATAACATCTACAAACAATATATTGCAGCTAATTCATTTTACGTTACTCTGAACCTTAATTTCAGCTTTGTTGTCAATAATAGGAAAAAAGCTCTTTTACCAGCGAAACACCACATTTCTTAGTTTTAAGAGTGCTCCAAGTATCTTGCAGAATATTTTAGAAATTGAAGCAGAATCCCATAATCTTTCGATTTCCGCTAACACAATCAAAAAAACTTATTTAACCAAATGATTGATCTACTCGGCCGAAATTAAAATTTCCGGACCATTGAATTAAAGAGGAATGTTAGTTTTAATTATCAGTGCAACATAGTAGTTGTGTCGGTGTTAAAACTGCCTTATGCGAACTAACTTATAACCTATATCACAGACAATTCATTGAAATCCTGTGAAATTCTTAGTTAATTATAGCTGTCTCCCGTAAATACGCTATCCACATTCAATGCCAAATTTATCAAAGTTCCTTAGTACAACAGCAATATACAAATGTATAGTCCCCATAGCAACCGTCGTCAATTTATAACGATCAGGGCCAGCATATATGACATCAGATTGAGCTAATACAGGACCACCACCAACAAAATATGACCGCAACCTCTGTTTCCAATCACCAACTGGCTTCCATGTAACACAGTCAACTTTGTGATGACCTACAAAAACAAACCAAAATATATTGATGTCTTGTTTAATTTTTTACATATTCCATCAAAAAAGTAGCAGTGCTGCATATAAATATAACCCAATGCAATTTTTTTTTCTGTTATATCGATAAAACACCTTTTAAGCATATTTTATAAAAATAATAAAAAATGTTTTTATGCATTATTTTGACTATTTTATAGTGGCATGATGTCTGTTACCCTAGATTTTGAGTGAGCGCACAAAAACTTTAGGACTTTATAGCCTACGAAATAATTGATTTACAAGCTGGCGTCATCAACAACATAAGAAGTACAAAAATTTTGGCTTACAAATGTCGACACGGATACAACTTATTATCATAGGTTGTACAGTCTTCCATAATAAAAGGTAAAGAAGTTGTTTGGTCCATGTTACCAAGATGGCGTAGTCACCCCGTTTTCTTTCTCGCAAAAGTTAAAAATGGAATTGCTAATACTATGTTTATGCAGCAAAAATGCATAAAACAGTCATACGAAAAGTTACAGAAAAATACGAAAAAAAAAAAACAAAAAAAAAAACAGCATTTTAAAAAAACATGTTTTCTTTCTTTTTAAAAAAACCTATAAAAAGAGTTGGGCTTATACGCGGTTGGGCCTAAGAATAGAAGAATACAGTAACAAAAGACTGGCCAGAAATAAAATGTATAAAAAAATGTTATAATCAATATAAAAAGGTTTGCAAAAGCATGACAAGCTTGTTGGAAAGCCAAAGTTAAAAAGGTATATGGTAATTGATGATAGAAGAAAACTGCAACATAATTCAACAAACAAAAAATTTTCTTATTCTACTTGTGATTAATATACAATAAAGTGAAATAAAAATATTGTTTTTAATTTAAGATATATTTTAATTCAAAATAAAGCTAGGTTTTAACTTAAGTGTTCATAAAACAGTTACGTTTAATGACACCAAATTAAATATTAGAACAATAGATGTTTAAGAACATTCAAATGGAATGTTTGATTTTATTGTAACTATAGAACGCCAATACTACCTAATATGATATATTTTCATTCTTTAGTGAGCATTATTCATTATACGAGGTTTAAATGTTATATTATGTTAGTTTAAAATTATATGTGGCACTTATGTCATGTGTTGATGCTGTTTTGACATTAAGTTTTGTTATTTTGACTTTATATGTGGTGGATATGTCATTATACGGTGTTGCTTTCTCATTATATGATGTCATATTGTTATAGGACATTGTTATACTGCTGTATTTATGTGAAGTAGATGAATATAAAAGCCATTTGTGAGAAAAAATTGCTATATCAGTTGACTTTTACAATTTGCTACAGTTTCAAAAAAGAAATATCTTGCTAACCCAGGTGTTAAATTTTAGCGAAAATTCAATTTTTGACAACCCGCGAAAAAATAACATCAGAGCACACTGAAGATTAAAAAACAGCTGTATGATTTAGATCAGGAGCCTTTGTAAAACTTTTTACAACCTATAAAGTTTAAAATCACTTACCATTGAAATATGCCGTGATAACCTTCATCTTTCTAATCTGGTTTTTCATAAGCCTATCAATGGTATAATTTTTTTTTTTAAATTCAAATTTAAAACCTTATTTTGACAAGCTATGATTAGAGGTCTCTTGTAAATATACTCCCTCAGCTCCTGGATGCCAAGCCTCCCAATGTAGGTACAACTGAACAAAAAATTTTGAAAGAAGGTTGTCTGAGGATATTCTAATGGTGAAAGCTTTTGTACTTTATGGCTTGTAGAAAGTGTCATGGAATCCTGGAATATTTGTTAAAAGTAATTTTTTTGGAAAAAAAGTATCTAAGTCCATTGGTTTTTATTATTTGCTACAGTTTTTAAAAAGAAACATTAAAAAACATTAAATACCAAATGAAGGTAATTAAATATAATTTATTAATAAACAAAAAAATGCGTGTCAATTACATGCGTGTCAATTGCTAAATAAAATTGTATCAAAATTCACAAGTTTGATTTCGTTTTAGAGATATATACACAAAAACAGGTCTCTTTTCTTTAATTTATTTGAATTAATTTTCTTTAAATAAATAAAAATCTCCACCTTCTAAGTTTTTTATTGGAAAACTCTCACCCGTTTAGTTCTTCTATTCGTATAGTTCTCTTCCATCGTATAGTGATCTCATATCGAATAATGATATCCCATCATATAAATCTCATAACGTATAATGTTATCAAATTGTATAATAATGTCGCATCGTATAATATGACATTGTATAATGAGAAATTAACACAGTATAATGACAAATCCACCACATATAAAGTCATAATAGCAAAATATTATGTCGAAACAGCATCAACACATGACAGTAGTAGGGTATTATAATTCCAAACTAACATAATATAAAACAAAACTAACATAACATATTATTTAAACCTCGTATAATCAATAATTAAAATAAATCATTTAAGGCTGTAATGGTGTTCTATATGTTACGTTTAAATAAAACTCTTTGTCTACAGTTTATTGAAATTAATTTTGAATTGGTAACTATTGTCTCCATTGAATTATTCTATGATGTTCAAGTATTATTAATAAAGAAATGGGAAAGCGTGACAAAATATGACAAAATAGACAGGAATTTAGGCACGAAAATCGGCAAAAATTTTCTAGTGAGTAAGCACAAATTTAGGCACTGACTTACTATATAGGGAATTTATTCCAGCTGCAAAGCTCGCTTCTTTTGCTTTTGCAATAACTTTCTTTGACCAGAAGATTGAAAGATTCTGGTTAATTGATAGAAATGCTGCTAAAAGTCCTTAGTTTAAGAAAGAATGGCATCAACTCTCATACAGAATTTTTAAAAAAAGGAAGATAAAAAACCTAAAAAAAAAATTAAACATTAAATTATTAGAAAATCACGTAATAAGTATTTATTACATATATTATTTATTTTATCTTGAAAAAAAGTAAATAAAAATTTAATAGTATTATTTTCCCATCAAAAACTTTTAATAGATGACCCTTAACTTGGTTTTTTTATGCCTTTCAACTTCAAGAAAAATTTGAAGAAAGAAAATTTCAAAAAGTTTTTGAAAAATTTTATGATCAAAAAATGAGACGGACTGACAAGCAAAGGTGAATGTATTTTGTAAAACATAATGTGTAAGTTTGGAAAATTAGAAGACTGATGCAACATGTAAGGTTGGTTGTTGCAATTTGAACCCTTAACTTTTTGCCTTTTAAAAAGTTCATTGCCAGGCTGAAAATATCTTAAAGATCTGTACCATTTCAAATTCTTTACTTGATATTGGTGAAAAATAAAATTATCAAAAATATTCTTTTTTTAGCACCATATAAAAATTTGGCAGATACCATATTTGAACCCAGGACTGAAAAGAGTTTTCAACGGAGGGCCATAAAGATGCTTTATGTGGTCATCTAGCTTCTTGTGAAATTCGCCAATAAATAGATTTTGCGAAAAACTCAATCAAAAATCGCCATAGCTGGACATATACAAACTCAGTACCAAAAACGTTTTTCTCAAAAATCTGAAATTAAATCACGCAAAAACTATCATAGTATAACTAGAACTTTATTCTAGAGCAATAGCAGAATAATACCATGAGTAAGTAAAGTGAATAGCACATCACTATTCACTTTGCTTACTCATTTAGAGATAGCAAAAAAGATTTAAAATAGATTTTTCAATTACAGGAACAAATGCGTTTTTCTAAACCTAATGGGTTCTGAAATCTTAACTGAGAACAAATAGATATAGAACAGAGCGTTTAAACTAGTTTATAATTTCACATATCACTTGCAAATCAGCTTTCAAAAGATAAAGAGCTAAAACAATTAGCATTGACTATATAGAAGTTTTAAATTTGACTCATTTTGGGTTTGGGCCAATAAATGAAAAATTTTAATAAGTGTAGTTTTTTCACACACAATCTGGTAAGATGTTAGAAAATTATCCCTACTAACACCATGCAAAAAATGAGAAAAATCGTTAGAGCTCATTCTTCTTAATATCCAAAAGTCCTTTTTTTAGGCGAATTTAGCCCTTTTCAAGCCATTTTCTAAATCTCGCTCTGTCATACCACACTTCGTATCTGCAGCTTCCAACTAAAAATCAGAAAAATCTTTAGCACGGTTTAGCAGGAAAAATCCGAGCCTACAGAGAAACGGACATGAATTCATAGGATCTTTTTCTCTTTGAGGATCCAAAATACAGAGTGAAATGCAACAGCACTAACATGAAAGCTAGCATTATCATACCACAAGATGTCAATATAGTGCAACGTTTAAAACAACAATATAATGGTAACAGAGAAAATAGTGAATCCAACAAACAAGAATCAAAAAATTTATCTTAAATGCTTTTTGTCAAAATAATGATTAATTAAAATTCATTTCATATTAATAAAAAAAGATAACATGATAAAAGAAATACTAAAAATAACAAACAATATACCACCAAAAAACAAAAAAATATTACCTGGAGATGAGGGAACATGACAAAATCCATAACCATACAATTCATTCCTTCCAAAATTATCATGATGCCACACCTCAAAATGTAGTTTTGGCCACCCCTTTAATCCTTTTGTTGCAAAGTGAATGTCTATTGGATGGCACCATACAGCATATTCACAATTTTCAGGGTTGTCAATTTGTGTTTGACCATCCTGATTACCTGCAAGTACTTGCCAGGATCCTCCAGCATGCACTGCCCATTTGCAGTATAAGTTATTAGATGGAAACCCACTGGCACCGTCAAGCTCACCTATCACATGAACTTCAGCCATTACCAACTATCCATTAAAATACTGGTTAATTAACTATAATTCATTGAAACAATATTGCGAATTCACTTGAACAAATTTATTAACAAAATATATGAATCAGGTTAAATCTGGCTAAAACACAACCCTAAGAAGTTTGTCCATTTCTGGGGAAAAAAGGTATTTTAGTACCTGTTAAATTATGACTGTCTGGGTATCTTTTGATAAATTTACTAATAGACTCCCAGAAATAAAAAAAAAAAAAAAAAAAAAAAAAAAAAAAAAAAAACAAATCAAGATCTATTCTTCTAATGCTTAATCTTAAATTCTAGGAACTATATTCAAAATATTTACAGCATAACAGAATTTTTAAAAAAAATTTTAGGCATGGCTCATCCAAAAATTGTTTATAATTCCTAAACTTAAATTTTTCAGGAAAATTAATTTAAAAAGCAATTTCCAGGTCCAATAAAAAATCTAAAATATTGAAAAGATTACACGAAAATTTTGCTTTTAAGCTTATGATCTAGCTTCAATGGGCGAATTCGCAAAATCAGAATTTTCAGCAGATGGACATATGGGTACAAAATATCCTCAATAGTCCTTTAACTTAATATTTCTTTTAGACCTAAGGTTGCATATCTAAGATCCTGGGGACTGGGACTGATAACATTTTTTCAAAATGGTTAAAACAAAAAGTAATCATAAATAATATTTTCAAACAACAAAAAACACTTCAGTCGAATAAAACCTATCAATAAATATCATTTTTCGACAGTTTGACAAATGTTGGGTCCCAAGCCAGGACAATGAGAACTTTTCGCTGGTGGCCATATGGAGTAAAAGATGCCCTGCCCTCTATGGTATTTTAACTTCATGCAAAATTTTAAAAATGATAAACAAATTTTGATAAAATTTCAGTATCTAATGGGACCTGAGGACTGGGGTTGCAGCACAATTATAGTTTTTTGAGAAAACTCAAAACACTGATTTTTGCTGTTTTCGAGTCATAAACTGTCATAACCAGGTCACCAAACGATAATTTTTGACAGGTGGCCATATGGGTCAAAACACTCCCTGTATTTTCCTTTAATTTCAAACAAAATTTCAAAAAAAAATTTTAAGAACATTTTTAGACCAAATTTTACATTTATGAGCGTAGTGCATAGAGTTAGAAGAAAATTTTTTGAGAAATTTCAAATTGCTTTTTATAGACCAAATTTATCATGTCTATATAAAAATGTTAATTTTTCCTTATAAAAAATCATCACAATGCATACAAAGAATCTGCAATTGTTAACTGAATGTAAAACACTATTTTTGCTTAAAAAGTCATAAAAATCCACTAACTTAAGATCTTGATATTCTAAAAGACGAGCTGAAACACTCAATTCTTCCAAAACACCTTACCAAAATGGAGATCTTTTCTTACTCTGAATGTAACTCAAGAACCATGCTACAAGACCTCAAAAATGGCGATGACGCAGCACGAACAAAATAAAAACAAATCTTTGCAAACATTCTACACTAAAAGCTTTAAAGAACCAACTTATCGTGAGCATAAATGTAGCAGACAAAAGCAATGTTATAGTTGTTGTGGACAAAAGTACTTATTCAGGTTGTTTATTTAAAACTGTAAATGATCAAGCAAATTTGAAAACTGATGTTACTTTACAGAGACAAGCAAAACTTTGCTTTTTGAAAATAATTTCTTGACAATAATTTCTTAGCTAAGTCAGAGTGCAGTGATTTAGGAATTTTGTAGGGTGTATACCCTACAAAAATCCTAAATTTCAACCTATTATATCTTCCATTGATTATTTTAATTATAAACTAAATTTCTTTGCAATTTTTAAAATTTTTTTATTATTTTGCATCAAAACATTCATTTACATTCTTCCAAGATAAATTGATAAATTTATGTTCTCTTTTGATGATTTAGATTTAGCAATTAAGAAGTTATTTCTTTTTGCTAAAACCATTCTTCGTTCAACGAGAAGAATTACAATAAGTGTGATGGAAATGATAAGGGATCCACTCTAGCTCAAGTTCTATTTATGAGTAATATCAAAAATATGTGTTTAAGAAAATATCTAAGTAACAAGCCAATTTTTTATCAAAGGTATGAAAATGAGACATTTCTTTTATTTGACAATGAAAATGAATTCCATAAATTTTTGAGTATATTATCAAACAAAAGAATATTAATTTTAAAATGGAAAAAAATAGAAGAAAAAACTAATCTCATTCTTTATGAATCAATCAACTGATAACAATAATGAAGAACTGATTGCAAGAATTTTTAGAAAAAGACATACACTATATTACTTACTATTATATTAGTGATTTAACTAAAAACTATTTTGCGGAAGAACTTTTACTAACTTATCAATCAGCAAATCAAAAAAATATTTACATAAAAAGCCTTTAACTGTTTTAAATTTTCTTCTACAAAAGAAAAAGCCTTATGAAACCAAATCAAATGTTGCATAAAAATTTATTTTTTTCAATCTGTATTGCAAGTTATATTGGTTAAAACCACTAGAAAAAGAGCATCTAATATCTTCTAAAAAATCGCATGTGTATGAACATAATAGACAAAAAGTTTAATCTTTTTCTGCTATTTTAAGTTATTTTACACACCATTCCATATTTTTAATATTATAACTTTTTTTCAAGGCCCAGAGCATTCCAAATTGCTGCTAAAGTCAACAGCGGCGTATTTTTATCTCATAGAATAACTATCAAAGTTATTTATAAATTAAATAATCTGAATAGTTAAGGCTGCTTTTTTACTACAAGCCTAAAATTGCCATATTTAAGCTCAAAATCAAGATTTTTCATATTTATAAAAATTAAAAGAAAGAAAAAGAGCAGAGAAACACTAAAGAACTAATAAAACCTCAGCACAATACATTTGATCCAAATAAAACAAAAAAATAAAGGGGTAATACTTAATGTACTTAATATGGAATGAGGCAAGATCATAGCTGTAATAATTTCATCACAACCCTGTAAAATCAATCAAAAGGGACAAAGAAACTTTTAGAAAATGTGAACATCTATTCAAAATTAAAATTTAAAGAAATTTGAGAAGTGTTAAGTGAAAGCCTTGTCCATTTTATGATGTATACTATATGCAAATATTTGTCAAAAGTCAATGAGATATCAATTATCAAATACCAACTACTCCTATGAAGTCTTTTATTGGAAAAGCAACATAAATATTGCAAACAAATAAATATGAAGTGTGTAACGCAATAAAATGTTACAAGAGGGTTTATTTACAAAAAGGTTCATAAAATAAAAAATTTTCAAAACTATACCAGTGAGATTTATACATTTATAAATAAATTTTATTATATTAAAAGAAATAACGAAATAAATTTTACACTGTCAGTAGGTATTTAAATTTTAAAAAGCAAAAAAACTTGTACTTTCATGGAGAATAACAACTACGTGGTGAAAACGGTAATTTGGTGAGTGCTGGTTGCCCCTTATTGTTTTTATGTTTATTTTTCGTAACAACTTTAACTCAAAAGTTTTCCAAATGCCCCTGCAGGACAGCATTCTTTTAAATTTAATATTTATCCAGTTTTTATCATGACAAGATTATTGCATAATGATCACAACATGCCTAAACAAAATCAACACCACAATTTTAAAAGGGACAATCTCAATAATCAGGGAATTATTTAATATGAAATTAGGAAATAGAAAGTGAAGCATAGACTTTTAAATATTTCAAAGATCTTACAAAGAAATTTAAATCTTGCTGTAATCTGGGAAATTCTTCATAAGCTAGATTAATTCCAAATGATTGAAAAGCATAACTCTCATAATTTAGAAATCTTAATAAAAACAGAAACTCTCCAATAACAATGGATATATCATCAGATACACTTGAAGATATTCACGAAGTGATCAGTGTTTATTATAGAGAAGGAGACGGTAAAATAGACATTGAGAATATTATCGATGCACTGAGAGCACTTGGTGAGTGTGAATTAATTTATGTATTGTGACACTTACGAGTGTAAATCAATTATTTGATGGTCCTATTTGGTGAGAGTAAATTAAAACCTGTATAGTCAG